>PVKS010004482.1:30000-92782 GCA_004027875.1 Aplodontia rufa | reverse complement strand
GAAGCAGGACACCGTCTAATGGAGGATAGGCCAGAGGTTATATTGATTTGGGGTATGAGCGTAATTAACATTCATGCAAAGCAGGCATTGAGAAATGCATCAACTCCATTGGTTAAAATCTATGTAAAGCAGGCATTGAAACTGGTCAAGAGCACCATTGGTTAAAACAAAAGGTGGCAAAATACTTCCTAGTATCCACCTGTGACCACCCCCATCTCTTAGTCAGGGACTAGGGTGAGCCTCAAGGTCTTTTTGCATTTGAAGGCCCTGAGCAGGCCCTATCAATCACTCTCTGCCTCTACCAGCTAGCTCTTGGATAGGGGCCCTCTGCCCTGACTACCTAGCCATTTCACTCTCTCTCCTAATCTGTCTCATCCCCCCTCTGAAGAAGTAACCCTAACTGCCGGTAGGGAAAAATGGGCTTATTGAGAAGGATTGTTTTAGTGTTTTCTGGGGTGCAAATATTTACAATTATATCTTGTTGTTGAATTATTCCCTTAATCAGTATGAAGTGAGCAACTTTGTGTCTTCTGATTAACACTGGTTTGAAGTCAATTTTGTCTGATATTAGAAGTTACCCCTGCTTGTTTCCCATTTCCATTTGCATGTTATATCTTTTCTCATCCTTTCACTTTCAGTCTGTGGACGTTTGTGTAAAGTGAGTCTTTTCTAAACATATATAGTTCGGTCATGTTCATCTAATCTTCTTATGTCTTTTTTTTTTTTTTTTAAAGAGAGACAGAGAGGAAGGGAGAGATGGAGAGAGAGAATGGGATAAAATGAACTATATTTAGTTTTTCATCTGGCTTTGTCTTTCCAACATTTAGTTGTGTATGTGGTGGTGGGTTTTGAACCTGGGTCCTCAGTCATACATGCACGTGCTCCAATCACTGAGCCACTGTGGTTCCAGGCTCCTCTCTATGTCTTTTGATTGAAGAATCTACACTGTTTACATTCAATGTTGTTAAATAGAGATGATTTTATTATCGTTTGGACTTATTTCTAATGATTAATCCAGAATTGTCCCTCTTTTATTTGAGGATTCATGCCTATGCTGGTTTTTATTTTTATTTTTTATTTATTCTGCATAAAATATTTCGCTAACTATATTTGTAGTGCAGGTTTAATGGTTATGAATTCTTCTAGTTTTGCTTATCACAGAAAGTTTTACCTCATCTTCAACTCTGAAGGATAATTTTACTGTAAATAGTAGACTTGGCATTCATTTTCTTTTAGGATTTGTTATATATTATTCCATGTCCTCCTGACTATTAGATTTTATGCTGAGAAATAAATTGAAACCTGAATTGGATTAACTTTAAATGTGACCTGCCATTTTCTCTTCCAGCTTTTAAGATTCTATCCTGATGCTGTATATTAGGAATTTTCATTATAAAGTGTCTTGGAGAGAATCTTTTTTGATCTTATATATTTGGAATTCTACATGATTCTAGTATTTATATTTCATTCTTATTCCAAATACTTGGAAAATTTTCTAATATTATTTCACTGAAAAATGCAAGCTGTTGATACTGTTATCCACCATTCCTCTAATCCATATATAAGTTTATAGTAAAGTTCTGGAATAGGTTGACACATTAGGTATTAAATATAGTATTATATACACTATATATATTATATATACTATATTATATATATAATACTATGTATATATTATTATATAGAGACTGAAAGGGGTAGGAGAGCAAAATTGAATAAAAGAAGAGAAAAAAGACAACAGAAAGAAAAGATAAAATGAAAAGGAATACTACATAACAACATAAAAAGAAAAAACAAGATAAATGATGGTGTGTTGGTTGGTTGAAGCAGTAGCAGGTAATGTAAGAGGGAAAAGAGGGAATGAGGAGCAAGTGTAAACTCGAGCCAGGGAAACAAAAATCATTCAAATTAATGTTTAAAATATTAGAATAAATATATTCAAATGGGTTGAGAACAAAATATGGGATACTGGATAAAGAACTATCATGTCAAAATGAAGAGTGATATAAATCTTAATCAATATTGACACTAGAGCTATTTATAGCAAACCATGCCAAAAGTGAAAAAAATTCTTATTGAGTCTTGGTTTGGATTTCATCAAGATTTGACACCTTCACAAGATATCCACACTCTGGCTTTGAGTCCACCCAGAGGTACTGGGGCTTAAGAGCCATTCCTCTGGTTCTTATGGACCTTCCACCACCTCTTTCTTCCTTTTTGTTTATCAGTCCAGGGGCCTCAGATTGGATGCTCGGATGGTGCATTGCTGTGTATGTTGACTGTTGTGTGCGGGAGCTCAGGATGCAGGACTCTGGCCTGTCACTCTTAACAGCTGTGGATTTCCAAGCTTACTTCCCTCCACAGCGTCCTTTCTAAAGTGGCATAGTACTATCTTCAAACATGGAGTCCATGTTTGTGGGTTGTCCATGGGTAGCCTGTATTGCAGAAGCATCCGCACTGTCCAACACAGATCACTGGGGCACTGTTCCTACCCCTGGTTATAGAGATTCAACTGTTCGTCTCGGTTCTAGCTTTCACTTCCCAAGACCATAGGGCGCTGCTGCTCTCCACTGCCTAGGACAGAGATAACATCCCACTCCCATTTCCAAGCTTCCAGTAACTGTGACTGTGACTCCAAGCACAGTACCTCTTTGCCCCTCAGACTGAGACTGCCTTCCAGACTGGATCTGAGATCTCTCTTCCCCGCACTGTGAATCAGGCATCTGCTCAGTCTCCGCCTGGGCTCCCATGGAAGCTGTGTGGAGCTCTGGGTCAGGCGAGCACTTCTGGGGCAGGCCAGCTCCACCTCACTCATGATTGTGGTGAGGGGGCCTACAGTCACTTTTAGCTAGTAGTGATCCCTCTACCAGTTCCTTCTAGACAGATTACTGACACATCCCACTGTAGGGGTATTTCCTCTGGCTTTATTTGCTGCTATCTGAAGGTAGGGAGATCCATGTTGATTTCATTTCTTCTTGGGTGGTTGACTAGCCCATGAGCTCCACAAACGATTGCCATGCCCTTCTTGATTTTCTGTCCATGATTTGGGTTGATGCTTCATCTTCTTCAATGACCCCGCTGGTCCTGTTGTGTTGTAATTTGGCCTTATTTTCTTTCCTGCTGTTGTTAAAGGAGTCAGTTTGTGAGTTTTCCCTCTCCCTCCGTCTCTCTGCTTCTGGTCTGGTTTGGGAGTTAAGGAACTGTGTCCTTATTTCCTACTCTAGTAACAGAACTTCAAGTCCCCCAGGGTCAGACTGTCTAATACCGAGTCTTGGAGCATTTTTTTTTTCTGTCACCCACTGCTTTGGTCAGCTGTTCCTTCACTGCCTCCTTTCTGTGCTGTGGAGGGGTTGGGGATCACCACTACCTGGCTCTGCTCTGCCATCTTTGTTTATCTGTACCACCAATTTTTAATTTCCAAAATTTTTAATTTCCAATTTTTAATTTCCAAAATACTCGCCCATGTACTCCACTTTCAGTTAGTTTTGCTTCCACGATACTTCAAGACCCCTGCTATCTAGTTCAGGTTTGAGATATCGCAGCAATTAGAGGTGCAATTATGTCTGTAAGCAACTACCCCAATTTCTTCTCAAAGCATTAAATTACACTATTGTGATGCAGAATGTTTTTGTCATTTTTATTCAAACATTTTTCTTGAATATACCACTAATGTGATTGTTTATCATACAATTAAAATAATATACTTAAAACTAAAGTCTCTTGTCATCTGCTAATACCAGCATTTCTCTTCTACCCCATTAAGTACTGTTGTTATCTATTTGGTATATATATTCCCAACTTTTAATTTATACTGCTAGTGTCTATATGTGCTTGTTTGGAAAATTGATATCTTAAATACAATCTGTCCTATTACATATATATATATATATATATATATACACACATACATACTTAAGTATGTATGTATATATATATATACATATATACTATGTAGTGAGATATATCTCATTACATAGTATCATAATATGAGCATACTCTAAATTGGTTTAATCCTTTTCTAATAATGTAATTTATTCCTTATTTTTTCACTATTAGAAAAAAAATGTTTTCCTAAACATTAGCATGCATACCTTATTATGAACACATAAAGGCAAATAATTAGAGAACAAAATGGAATATGAATTTGTATATTAATAGTATTTTGAAATCTGCTTTTTTCTATGGAGCCATTTTAATTTATAACCTTAAGGACATTTGGTATTCTTAAAAAATGGTGAATAAAATATGCTAAAAATATTTTATCTACATTTTTAGTGATAGATGCTGCAAGCTTTTAGAGGGACAGTGAGAGAAGAAGATCTGAATACATTTTTTAAAATTTTTTTTGGTCCCAGGGAATGAACCCAGGAGTGTTGAAACACTAAGACACATCCTCAGCCATTTTATTTATTTATATTATTTATTTATTTATTTATTCATTTTATTTTTCAGGTCTAAGGATCAAACTCACGGCCTTGCACCTGCTAGGCAAGTGCTCTGCCATTGAGCTAAATCCCCAACCCCTATTTATATTTTTTAAAGAGAGAGAGAGTTTTTTAAAAAATCTTGTATCTGGTTTATGTTGCTTTTTGGGTTTTTTTTTTTTTTTTTCACTACTTAGTTGTGTATGTGGTTCTGGGGATGAAAGCCCGGTCCTCATGTATGCCAGGAAAGCAATCTACTGCTGGCCATCTCTCTAACCTATGATATAACTTTTATTGACCATTTTACTATATTTTTATTGACTCACATTTATAGTTGTTTCCCAGTTATTTAATTGAGTATCTTTTATACATTTGCTTTGGATTAAAAAGTTATATATCCTTCATATTAGTTCCCTCTGGGTTAAACATGTGGCAAATGTTTCCTCTCACTATGTTGTTTTTAACAATGCTTATGGTGAATTGGAATGTTAATTTTGATGTAACCAGTTTAGCAAAGTATGCTTTATGACTTTTGCTCTTTTATGACTTGCCTAATGTTTTTCTATTGTATAGTCACTAATATTAAATAATAATTTATTTTTATTATTTAAAGATTTTTAAAGTCAATATTTCAGATCCAAAATATTTTTGCTAGATTCTTTCTATGGCATTTTCCAAAAAGCAATCTCTGTTCAACAGTTTCCCAAAATACAGATTTAGAATTATAATAATAAGTAACTTATTAGAGGAAAATTGCTTACTTGAAATAGCTTCTGGAAAACCATATGCAGTATATCATAGGTGTTACTTTTTCCTATTTTAAGTTTTCCAACTTTTATACCTAGTTTATAGTATAAAATAACACAAAGTAAATTGAATTATGTGCCTAGACTATTTTCAAAGTGTCTGTTCTGTCCCATTGTTATATTGTATGTCTGAAGGAAAAAAATCTGAACAGAATTCAAAATGAAAATAAACTTGTAGGCAGAGAAAAAGAATTAAAGGATTGAAGTCATAGAAGGCCAAGAGTTCAAGATAACATCTAGGCATTTGTGATTGCCAAAGCAAAACCACAGCTGAGCATAAGATCATGATGCAAAATTATGAAAATTGAGAAAACTATTTCTTTGTGCACAGTGAAAAATATAATCATAACATAGCTAATATTTTCCTCAAAAGACTTGTATAGAAATACAACTAAATGAATATTCATGTTTCTCTGATATCTTAATCATATTAATATGTGTAGTGACAGATATAATTTTATGTGGCAGGAGGCACCCGGGGCCCACGCCACGCAGGCAGCTTTAAGATGGCGGCTGGCGGCTGATAGCTGGCCAAACCAAGTCAGCTGACCTCTTGCTGTTCCTGGTTCTTGTGCTTGCAACATCTGACCACCTAGGGACAACCAATAGGAGGCTGCAGCAGAGTTTTCTTCCTCATAGCAACAGCCTACGGATTGGTTCACTTTTACTATTTAAGCTGTTTGACTTCCTGAATAAAGAGAGAGCTCCGCAAGCAACAAGAGTGTACACGTCTTTTTGCCACTTCGCTGGTCGAACGCGACAATTTTATATAATGAACATTTTGATAACCTAAAGATTAATAAGCATATTCATAGCTTATTTTAGGCTGAAGGGCAATTACATAGAGAAATTAAATAGCACATGGCCTGGCAAGCATATATAATATAATAGTTTCATAGACCATGATTTGATTTTAATATAATTTAAACTTCTTTTTCATATTTGGGAAAATTATTCATTTTAACAAAAGCTAGACTTTTAAATTTTTTCACGTAAGGTCTTTTGCTTTTATCTTTTAAAGAGGTAGTCAACTAACATTACCTTGCGGGTACATTTGAATTTATTTTTTTTAAGTCTGAAACTATCAAAACATTGACTAAGAACATAAAAAATTGCCAATTGGGAGGGTTTTTCTACTTCAAAATGTCTTTAAAATCAGCCAGGGCAATTTACTCTAATTTTTATTAGAGTTTTGCAGGGTCTTCATTTTATATATTAATTCCATATACTGTGTTGAATGTAGGTGTAATTCCTGCATTTCTAATAGAAATTGTTATAACTATGGAGGGAGTATACTTTTATCATTTCAGGGCACATACAAGAAACTCTCAATTCATGATTAGAAGTACAAATACTACAACTTTTTGGTTACTTTTGTTTTTTTTTTTTTTTGAGTTCTTGACAGAATACATTTATTTTGTTTACTGATGAATATTTTTGCATTTTTCTACATGTTCTTAAACTCTATTCTGGGATGTAATTGAAGTATCTATGAGTAATTTGCTCCTTTTGATGTTTACTTTTAAGCTTTGTTGGATGGGGCCAGATCATCTTTTAGTCCCAGTACGTTTTTCCCCCACCAGTGAAAAGTACCCTTCTGAGCACTCTAACTGATCCCAGGATTTTCTACTCTGGCTCATGGGATATATACCATTCACGACCCATGTGAATTCTGAGGATTTGTCTGTATTCTCCTTCCTGGTGTTTTTTCCCTGGCCTTGGGTAACTTCCCCACATACATGTGTTGATCAGTATTTAGTGAAAGATCTGCAAGTCTCTGAAGATCTTTTTGATCTTTTTGTTTATAGTTCTCTCTTCTCTCTTTTTTTTTAAGAGAGAGAGAGAGAGAGAAAGAGGGAGAGAGAGAAGAGAGAATCAACTTTTATTTAGTTTTTCACATGGTTTCTGTTGCTCTGACACTTGTTTGTGTACGTGGTGCAGGGGTTTGAACCCACAAACTTGCTCATGCCAGGCAAATGCTGTAACCACTGAGCCACCGATCCAACCCCTCTTCTCTGTTTTTATCCCATGTAAAGCTTTGCTGCTTTGGCTTTTACAGGTTCTCATATCTGTCATAGAAAGCTAAATTTAGCAATCAGCAAATTTTAATGATCTGCTTTAGAAAAAGAAATATTTTTGCCAAGAAAGTCGAACGTTAAGAGAAAGGGCTAGGGAAGAACTATTGGGAGATGCTAAATCCCAGATTAAGAATTATGAAGGATTTAACCAAGGCAATGTAGTAAGGGTAGAGGGGAGTTATGGATTCAAGAGCTATTTAGGAGGAGAATCAAACAAGAGTTGGCTGTCAGTTACAGGTAGTAAAAGGGAAAAAAAAATTCAGGGTGACTCCTGGCTTCTGACCTAGGTGACTGGTGAGGGTTTTCATTATTCATCAAAAAAGAGAGCTGGGCACAGTGACACACGCCTTTAACAGTAGCTTGGGAGGCTAAAGCAGGAGGATCACAAGTTCAAAGCCAACCTCAGGACCTTAGAGAGGCCCTAAAATCCTGTCTCAAAATAAAATATAAAAAGGACTGGGAAGTGGATCTAGAGTTAAGGACCACTAGGAAAGGCGGGGGGGCGGGGTGTGTGAGTATTGCAATGGTAGAGTTGAGCAGGAACCAGAGTGAGGAATTTAGCTTCCACTTACCAAGTTTCAGATGCATGAGAGATATCTACAGGAAATTTGTATATTCAGTAGTAGCTACCATATGTCAGGCCTTTTAGTAGGAAATGGGAAGAGAAGAGTGACTAAGATGTAGTACCCGGGGCTGGAGCAGTGGCACGGCAGTTACAGCACTTGCCCGGATGTGCAAGTACATGGGTTCAAACCCAGCACCCACATACACAACAAAGTGTCAGAGCAATGAAGGCCATGGGAAAAACTCAAAAAAATCGATTCTCTCTGGCTCTCTTTCTCTCTTTCTCTCACTGATCTTCTCTCTTAAAAAAAAAAAAATGTAGTTCCTTTCATTGGTGCAGAATACAACAGATCTGGGACACGTGTCTGAAGATCTGTCTGTAGGCAAGTCTTCACTATGAACCTGAAAATTCTGGATAACAGTTCTCAATGTGAAAGTTAGGAAGAAAAGATCAATAAAATAAAGGTTTATATCCTGTCCTCTATAAATAAGACCCCCAGTCATTTGCAGAGACTTTTGACCCCTCCACTTAATAGAATACACAGGCTAGCTCTGACTCTCAGCCAAACTAATTTTCTGCTTCAACTTCAAAGTAGAAGATTAGAAGCAGGGAGGGAACTGCTAAAGGCAGCTATATTTTCAGGATGTGAAGTGATCACTGACAGCTTGACAAGAAGGGAAGGAAAACAAAATAGAACACTGCTAAGCCCAGAAGTCTAGGTCCTAGATATAGCCAAAACTCTGTGCTTGCTTAAGTGTTTGAACCCAAGATAATAATGACTATTTACAGTGATGCCTTTCTGTCATCCAGAGGAGTTTTCAATAAAAGCAAAAAATCTTTTCATTATTTTTGTGCAATAGATATTTATGCAATAGCTGGCTGATGCAAGAGAAAGATTTAATAGACATTATAGCATAATTTCTTACTATTCGTTAGTAGATCACTAAAGCACAAAACATATATTTCAACAATGTCACATCCTAGGTACATTAATTACTAAGTGTTCAGTCTTCAGTAGGAAGTTTGTTTAATAAAAAAGTGAACAAGATGCCCAAACAGAACTATGAAGTGTTTTGGAAAGAGAAGAATGGCATTTTAATTAGTCTATTTATTTTATAATATATGTAATTCTCCTGCCCATAACTACTGGGAAAAACCTTCTTTAAAAAGTGGTTATGGTCATTTTATTTTATTTTTTTTTCAAATTTGCCTTTATCTCCCTTTTCCAGTATCTATTCTAGACCTAGAATTCTTAGAGGCTCAGTGCAGGTGGAAAATGCACATAAGTTAGGATATGCTTTATTTTTAGGAAATTAAATTTGGCATAAGTAAAGAGTTCAGTTTGGCAGAGGTGCTTATCACTTCTAAATCTCTAAAGTTGATTAAGGGCTGGATCTCTTAAGGAGACTTCATCCTGAGGACTGTTGAGAGTGCTACCAATCATCGAATGGATTGAGACAACCAGGAGAAATTTACACGAAATGGTTCTGGGAAATCAAAAGAATGTATAGAACTCATTTCATTTAAAGTATAATACTTACAAAAACAATAGCATGGGAATTTCAACAATGCTTAACAGGGTAATGAGAAAACAGAAGAAGTATCAGATGAAAGGTTTGAATTAAATAATGAGATATATTTCAGAAAAATTTTACTGTGCTAAAATATTTAAAATGGAAAATACTATAATACAAAGTATAAGATATAGAAAATAATTGTTTTCTGACTACTGGGCAAAAAAAGAGGTTTAGTTAAATTAAGAGAGCACTGAAAAGAAATTTGAAACATGAAAGAAACATTAAATGCTGTATTAGGACAACAAAAGAAAAAAACTGAAACTATAGAATATTCAGCAAAGTCAAATGAAAATTTAAGAGTTTTATTTAGATTCCAAAGGGAAGATACAAACAGATGAGAAAGCAAATAGTAAATATAGGGGAATGAAAAATATATACCATGTTAATAAAATCAGTGTTGTTAGAAACAAAAGAAGGGAGAATAAATAAAGAGATAAGAATAAGTGGAGGGCTGGAGCAGTGGCTCAGCAGTTGGAGGACTTGCCTGGCATGCACAAGAACCAGGATTCAAACCCCAGCACCACATACACAACTAAGTGTCAGAGAAACAAAGCCCAGAGGAAAAAATAAATAAAATTGATTCTTTCTCTCTTACTCATTTCCTCACTCTTAAAAAAAGAAAAAAAGATAAATAGATGTTGGTCAAAGAATACGAAATTTCAATTAGACATGATGCATATATTGAGTCCTATCCTGCACCATGGTGATTATAGTTTAAAAATAAATAAATTTAGTGGAAGTATCTAGTACTCAATAAAAGAAAAATCTCTTAACCTATGAAAGTACAAGAATCTTTAGGTGATAATGGATCTCTGAAGAGAGACAAAATAAATAAAAGATGGCGAATAACTAGATTTCAAAGTGGACACCTCATTCTCATCCACTCCTGACTCCAGTGCGAGATACCAGGGTTCACTAGAGTCTGCAGTGAAATCTAGCCAGACCTCCAAGACCAGACAGCTCCCTGATTATTGAAATGCTACAGGACATACAGAAAAAGATAACCTAAGAATTCTGCTGATAATCTGCATAACATTGCTATTAAAACCTGATAAACTTGAAAAGTTTGCCAAAAACAGTCAATAAAGATTTAGCAAATTGAATCAAGCTTTACATTATAAACAATACTCCAGGCCAAGGCTCCTTGTGAAATGGAAGCTGACTTGATATTAGGAGACCCAATGGCATATTTTACCATATTAATAAATAAATAAAAAAGAAAAAGCATTGGATAGTTTTGAAAGATATCAGAACATATTTGACAATCCTAACATTTATGAATACTATTATTTTGAAGGTGCTCCATTCTTTTAAAGAATCACATGTCAAAATGCTGTTTCTGAAATCCTCTTCAAGCTTATATGAGTTTAATGACCCAGCATAAATTAGAGTTCTTTGTACTCACTACACCACGGTCCTAAAGGCTATATAGATAAAGGCAAGGAAGGCATGATTTTACTTCATTCAGTAAGAATGTTTTCATAATCTTCTTCTGCCTTCAGTTTTCTTGTAAATGTTTGCTTTCTCCAGCCCAGGGCAGGTGTTACCTTTCCTCTGTTCCACCAGCTTAGATAGGGGAACACTGCTTTCAAACACACACCAAGGTTCTAAGGAACCCATACTGTGCTTCTACTCAGTAACATTTTAATTCTCACCTCCTCTTTTGTTCGAAAAGCATCAGCCAACATCTCTGATTTTTATTGTAGACAAATAAACAGATGAATTACACCATTGGTGATACATCTCCCAGGTGTCCAAAATATTTAGGAACATCACATGGTCCTTTTCTCAAAGCTTGTGTGGCCAAACTTACAATTATACATCTTGTGTACTATCCTTGGTACTATGTCATCTTTCAAATTTTGTTCCATGTTCTTTTAGACTGAGTTGAGAAAGAAAAATAAACCTGGGTTGTCTAGAAATTCAAAGAGTAATTGTAAAGGAATATAATATTGCAAGGTATGGAAACATTTAAAATATTTTGTTTTAAAATTAAGCTTTCAAAATATGGTGATTGTCTTCCTTTGAATTAATAATACACTCATATTTAAAAATGAGGGGATAGGCATTTCCTCTTGTAAATTCCTCAATAATCATTTATTGTACAGCATTATTTCATCTTGTATGTAAACAGAACATATAAAAAAATCAAGTGAGCCTATTAAAGCCCCATAGATTGTATAAATTACCTTTATGTTTGATATTCCAAATCTAATACTCTTCTCATTCATTGGTTAATCATCAATGAGGAATAGTGACCTTAGGTGGCATATTCCAGGTGGGTAAGAGGACTTGAGCTGCATCTCTATTGCTGCCAAATGGATTTTTGCCATAAAGAGAGAAGTTAGGGGATAGGAGAAGAAATGTTGGAGTCTTGTCGTTCTACATTGGAGGGGAAATACACGGACTGATATAATATTGTTTTATAAGAGTTTGACCAGGACAAATGGAAACCCCAGAGGCCTGCCTATATTTTCTGGCTGAACTATTCAAATTATTCCTCATGAGAGAATCAGGTTTCTGTAATGTTCAATTTGAATGACAAAAAAAAAAACATTTTTTTAATTTAACTAATATAATCAGAAAGTATTTCCTTAATTTTCAAATAGTATTAATAAATTTTGCTGATACAAAATGGTTTGCATTTTCAATTAGTCTGAAAAGCAAAAATAGTAAAATACACTAGTGAGAATAGCTAAACAGGCATTTTGCTTTCTTAGTATGGTCTTACATTATATTTTCAAATATAGTAGGAAAAATACAATTATATATTCTTTTGATATTTTATTATGCTGATAATTTTTTCTGTTAAATTTTTTACCTTGGTATCATTCTCTTATTTGTTTTTTCTCTTTTTGTTTCATCTAAATTTAAGATGAAACTGCATTGCATATGATAATTGCTCACTAAATGCTAGTTACGATAGTAATCTGCACTTACTGTTGATATTTCTTGTTCACATCCATCTTTCCCATTCCGTAGTAATCATATTCATTCTATTTTCTGCCTTAAGCACCTTATGTCTACCTTTCTTCGAATGTCAAATAAAAACTGAATATCTCCTGAAGGCATGCCAAGAGAACAGTCACATCTCCTGCCATTATTGCTCTCTAAGTGCTGCCTTTCTTTGCTGTTTCTTTCAAGGCTTCCTTTAGCATCTACCTTCCAGAATTGGAAGATTATCAGAATCAATTGAATTACAGAAAAATCAGTAACCCTTGCATTGTGGTGTCAATATTTGTCAAGGATGCAGCCCTATTGATTCTTTTTGTACTCATGATTGTATATTTTCTAGTTCTACATTTTCCCAAATATCTGTCACCTGTACCCCCAAAATAGCTTGAAATTGGGAAAGAAGAATGGAATCATGGCTGGCTCTTCTTGCGGCCATCCAATTTACTATTTGGGATGGTCTACACTTTGTTACTCATTTGCAGTTTCTTCATGATCCTCATGATGCTGTATTCAAAACTGTCTCTCTGATTTTAGGAAGGCTTTTATCCTTTCTTTCCTGTGCTTATTTGTCACAACGATTGCAAGCCAATCGTTGTTATTTATAATGTACTAGGTACTGGGACAAAAGCAATGAACAAATGACAAAAGTCTCCCTAAATTACAAAAGATATGACAAGTCATCACTAGAAACCGGATACCTCCTAGTTGTGTCTCACTGTATCATCCTTAAAGAAAAGGGGGTGGGGAGGGCAGTAAAACAACATGTCCTTGAATGTTCCTTTTCCGTTCCCTAAAACCTAGCCAAGTCAAGGGAACAGTGAAAGCAAGCCCAGGCCACAGTGTCCAGATACAGATTCACCTTGAAGGACACTGGCTTTCTCTTATGCACCCTGGGAACTAGAGCGAGTTAGTGCTATCTGTAGAAAGCTGCTTTGTGCAGGTCCCCGAGGCCTTCTGCTTGGGATGCTGCTTGTACCAGCTAACTAAACTAGCTAATGCTGATGATGTCACTGCTACCACAGCCTAGCACATGAAACCCCTCTCTCAGTGGTGACTGGAGAAGAACTGAGGGCCCTGTGCAAGGGACACAAGTTACTCACCCAGCTGATCGCCACTAGACAGAATGCATGAGGAGAGGAGGCGCTGTGTGGCAAAGCAGGGTGAGGGCTGGCGGTGCTCTCTGTTCATCCTATAGACACTGGACCTTCCCTTGTAAGCATTTTCAGTAAAGTTTCCTGTGCCATCTACACGTATTTTTTTGGTTTCTCAGCAACCTATCCTGCTGCCCTGGTGCAACTGGGCTGTGACGCTAAGAGGAGGTTGAGTAGCCTTCCTTCTTCAGTCACCCCTCTCACCCTTCCTCTTCTCCAATCAAGTTAAGATAAAAGACTAGAAGGACACAGCCATTGTACTGTAGGTTGTTTTGCTTAACAGTGAAGAATAGAGTCCCTGTTTCTAAAACCAAGTGAGGGGAGCACCAAGAATAATCCTGGTCAAAGCCAGGGAACCTTCAAAAGGGAACACTGGCATCTCAGTCTTGCTCTTCCTCACTGGGCTGAGGCATCAGTAGACCTGCTCTGGGTCGGAGGAACATGGGCAACAATAAGGCTGGAAGGGAATGTGACGTGATTGAATGGAGGGAGGAACATCCTGGATCACTTCCTGGCTGTTTGGAGTCCTTGGGAAGACAGTCACATCCCAAGATGTCCTCGTTTCATGGTAAGAGTATGGAAGTCATCCCAGTATCTGCCAGGCCAGTGAGTGTGTCAGACTGAAGAAGGAGCTGATAGTTTGAGTATTGGCCCATGCAGATGGAAACTCAAGACCCCTTCTAAAGAGTCATCTTATGAAGAGGCAATGGGTCTCTCTAAGACCCCTCTTAGTCCCTTGTTCCTACTCCCTGTCCTGGGAACTGGAGAGGGAAAGTCTTAGAACCAGAATCCCCATCTCTGCTGACATTCAGTGCAGCCCTGCTCATGACTCTTGTCGGAAGGAAAGAAGCATGGACGTTGAAATTTTAAAGAAATTTAAGACAGATTCTTAAGAACTGATTAAAAGACCCAAAAAGTAATTTCTGAATTTTAGATGTTGTAACAAATTTATCAGTAGCCCCCTTTATATGCTAAGTCGCTGTGTGTGTGTGTGTGTGTGTGTGTGTGTGTGTGTTTCTGTCTGTCTTCTGTGATTATATCCCTGTTACTTAGAGGTTTATATCTAGCATTGTCTGGGTGGGAGGGATGCCAGGCAGGGGCCAGAAGAATACTGCTTCAGGCTAAAACACAAATTCAAATGACCAAGGGATTCAACACCTGCAGTAGTCTACCATATCCAGGTCATATTTAAGATCACCAAATAGAAAAACATACTGTCCAGGAAGAAAGTAAAGGCCATTGACTGGAATTCATTTGTGGGGTCTATTCCAGGAAGCCTAAACACTTTGGGTAGGCTGCAGAAGAGAAGCATAATAATACACGAGTAGAGACAGAAAAATGGTAGGATAGATATATTTTTATGTTCATTTCGGCATAAAATATATTTTAAAGCCAAATTATACTACATCATTCCTAATTACTACTTTGCAACTGTTCCTTGAATTAAAATGTAATTTGTTGAGACTGAAAACAAGAAGGGAACCTTTTGTATAATTCAAAACCAATAAATATGTGTCAGCATGGACTGTTCATGGAGGTTTTATTGCTAATGCATGTAGAAATGCAGTATTTTATAAGTTACAGTAAATATGTTGTAGCATAGCAACAGAGATATTAGTCCATATTTCAATGGTACTAATGCCCTTTAATATATGATAAGAAAGCAGCTCTCTGCACATTTGGGGTTTTGCCTGACCACTGATTACCCCAAGAACATGGCGGCTAAGGGATGAACTGGTGATTGAAAGCTGGGTAGCCTGATTCTATAAACTACCGCTGCTGTGTTGAAATGAGTAATTACGCTACTGCACCAATGATAAATAATACCATGCAACTTCACTGGGAAAATGAAGTATTTGTTGCCCCTCAAATTGCTAAAGGTGAAACCTGCTTTCTGGGACCCATCTTTTAGAAGGGACATAATCTGACAAGATAATTCTTCTTGAAGGGCTGCATGACTGTTTCTATGGCATGGAACTATTTAATTTATAAATTTTACCTGGAATCCTAGTGATTTATTGAAGAGGAAAATCAAGGCCTAATTGAGACTCAATTTTTAAAAACTGGAAGTTTTTTGAATAGTGTTAACTATGGTTTGAATGCTTAGCTTTGTTCAATGAATAAAAATTATTTTAAACTTTCAACAATGGGCGAACAAAGCATCAATTGATTTTTATTCAATCATATTGTGGAAGGTAAAATATCAAATAGTGAAAAACGAATGCAAGTTGTGTATTTATGTATATTTCATTGACTAGAAGGCCTTCAAAGCTACTCATAAGTCTGTTTCCAACCACCCATTAATTTTATACTTATTGGAATAATTGTCAAATAGTATGTGAATTATTTTTTCTTATCCTCATTTAAAGCTCTGACATATCACAGGGGTCCACTCCTGACCTCCCATCTCTGGGCTCTGGCCATTAGTATCCACATCCTCAAGGCTCTATGGCACCAATTTATTTATTTTTTATTTTTTAAAGAAAGAGGGACAGTGAAAGCGCGCATGCGCAAGAGAGAGAGAGAAAGAGAAAGAGAGAGAGAATCAATTTTATTTAGTTTTTCATATGACTTTCGTTGCTCCAACACTTCGTTGTGTACGTGGTGCTGGGGTTCGAACTGGTGTACTCGCGCATGCTAGGCAAGCCCCATAACCGCTGAGCCACTGCTCCAGCCCCTATGGCACCAATTTAGGAGCCACCTCAAAGCACAAGATTCTTGCAAAGTAACAGCCACATACTTCTTTGCTTTGCTGGGATCCTGAGGATTAAGATTCCCCTTAAAATCCAACAAATTATAAGATCATATTTTGAAAACCTGTACTCCTCCAAATTTGATAATTTGGAAGAAATGGATAAATTTCTAGACACATAAAACATCCCTAAATTGACACAGGATGGTATTGAATTCCTAAACAACCCAATCACACGCACTGAAATCCATATTGCAATTAAAAGTCTACCAAAGAAGAAAAACCCAGGACCTGATGGCTTCCCTGCTGATTTTTACCACACTTTTGAGGAGGAACTAATACCTCTCCTAATTAATTTATTTCAAGAAATTGAAAAGGAGGGAACTCTCCCAAACACTTTCTATGAAGCAACCATAACTCTGATACCAAAACCCAAAAAGGATACATCAAAAAAAGAAAACTACAGACCAATATCCCTGATGAACCTGGATGCAAAAACCCTTAATGAAGTCCTAGCAAACCATATTCAAAAACTTAGCATGAAGATAATCTATCATGATCAAGTGGGCTTCATCCCAGGTATGCAGGGCTGGTTCAATATACGCCAAAAAATTAATGTAATTCATCCATTGTCCTTGATTCTGTTTAGAATCAAAGACAATGGATGAATTACATTAATTTGTAATTGATGCTTTGTTCTGTTTAGAATCAAGGACAATGGAAGCACAAAAGGCCATTGATAAAATCCAGCAAATTTTTATGCTCAAAACTCTAGATAAGATAGGGATGAAAAGAATCTATTTAAACTATGTAAAGGCTATATATGCTAAACCCTCAGCTAGTAGAATATTAAATGGTGAAAAGCTGAAAGCATTTCCACTAAGAAACAAGACAAGGCGCTCTCACCGCTTTTATTCAATATCATTATTGAGACCCTAGCAGGGCAATAAGGCAAGAGAAAGAAATCAACGGGATATTAATAGGAAGAGAGGAAGTCAAACCCTCCCTTTTTGCCCTTTTTGCCAAAGATATGATCCTGGTTCTGGAAGATCCAAAAAACTCCACCAGTAAACTGCTTGAACTTATAAACAGATTTAGCAAAGTGGCCAGCTATAAGATCAACACCCATAAATTAATAGCTTTCCTATACACTAACAATAAAAGGGCAGAGGAAGAAATTAGGAAATCATTCCCATTTACAACATTCTCAAAAAGAATAAAATACTTGGGAATTAACCTAACAAGGGAAGTCAAAGATCTCTAAATTGAAAATTATTGGACATTGAATAATGAACTCTAAGATGACTTAAGATGGAAAGATGTTCCATGCTCTTGGTTAGGTAGAATTAATATAATTAAAATGGCCATTCTGCCAAAAGCACTATATAGATTCAATGCAATCCTCATTAATAAACCAATGTTATTTTTTACAGATATAGAAAAGACAATTCTCAATTCATTTGGAACAATAAGAAACCCAGAATAGCCAAAACATTACTAAGCAAGAAAGAAGAAACAGGCGGTTTTGCTATTCCAGACCTAAAACTATACTACAGAGCTGTAGTAATAAAGACAGCATGGTACTGGTATCAAGATAGGAATGAAGACCAATGGAATAGAGTAGAAGACCCTGAAACAAACCCACAAATCTTTAAGAATCTAATTTTTGACAAAGGGGGACAAAATATTACATGGAGGAGAGACAGCCTATTTAACAAATGGTGCTGGACAAACTGGTCAGCCACTTGAGGAAGTTGAAATTAGACTCTTATCTTTCACTTTGCATGAAAAACAAGATAAAATGGATCAAGGAGCTTGGAATTAAACCAGCTACCTCACAACTGATGGTAGACAAATTAGGTCTAACACTTTAGCATTTGGGAGTAGACAAAACTTTCTCAACATGTCTCCTAAAGTGAAGGAAATAAAGTAAAAAATCAGTGATTGGGATGTCATAAAGCTAAAAAGCTTTTGCACTGCCAAGGAAATAATCAAAATAGTCAAAAGAGGATTCCTACAAAATTGGAGAGAATCATGGACTATGATTCTTCTGACAGGAGGTCTCATATCCAGAATCTACAAAATCCTCAAAAATCTCAACTTCAAATACACAAACAACCCAATCAATACATGGGCCAAAGACCTAAATAGAAACTTTTCAGCAGAGGACATTGATCATGCTAATGAATACATGAGAAAGTGCTCTAAATCACTAGTAATCAGAGAAATGCAAATGAAAACTACATTAAGATATCACCTCATGCAAGTCAGATTGGAAAAAAGGAAGAAAATAAACAATAACAGATGCTGGAGGGGTTGTGGAGAGATAGGCACACTATCACACTGTTGGTGGAACTGCAGACTGGTACAGCCCCTCTGGAAAGCAGTGTGGGGAATCCTCAAAAAACTAGGAATGAACCAACCATATGATCCTGCTATTCCTCTCCTAGGTATTTTTCCAGGGGATTTAGAATCAGAACATTACAGTGACACAGAGAAATTGATGTTCATAGCAGATCAATTTATAATAGCTAAATTATGGAACCAACCCAGATGTCCCTTACTGGATGAATGGATCCAAAAACTGTGGTACATATATACCATGGAGTTCTACTCAGCAATTAGAAACAATGATATTGCAGCCTTTGAAGGTAAATGGATGGCTATGCAAGAAATTATGGTGATTAAAATCAGTATAACGCAGAGAACCAAGGGTCGAATATCTGCACTCATCTGTGGAGGCTGGAGCTAGACCCTGGCCATTGAGAATGGAGGTCAATTCTCATGTTTTAAATCTGGAAAAGGAGTAAGAACATACAACCTAAGGCATTTGTAGAGATGCGTTGGGAAGGAGGTAAGGGGAGGGATAAGGGTAGATAATTGGGTGGGGGCTCTTGAGGGGTAATTCTAATATTCAGATTTTTATATATATATTGTATTTTTTTCGTTAGAATCTTGTTTGATTGTTCAACAAATAAATTTCTTTTTTTATTTTAAGAGAAGAGGGCAGTGAGAGACAGAGAAGGAAAGATAGAGAGGAGACAGAATTAATTTTTATTGAGTTTCTCACATGGCTTTTGTTGCTCTGACACTTAATTGTGTACATGGGTGCTGGGATTTGAATCTTGGGGTTTGAAATTGTGTACTTGTGCATGCTGGGCAAGCGTTGTAACCACTGAGACATCACTCCATCCCCACAAATAAATTTCTTTCTTTCTTTAAGAGAGAAGCATTTTTTTATTTAGTTTTTCAAGTAATCTTCATTACTCAGACACTTTGTTGTGCACGTGGGTGCTGGAGTTTGAAGTTGCTACTCACTCATGCCAGGCAAGTGCCATAACCGCCAAGCCACCGCTCCAGCCCCACAAATAAATTTCTTAATAAAAAAAATCCCCCTTTCCATTGTGGCATTGTCAATGGAATTCATGACTTTCTGCACTGGAGCCGAGAATTCTGCCTCTATGCTCTTGAACTTTTTCTTTTTTAACTTTGTCAGGATCATTACTAGGCAATGTGAGCAAATATAATTCTAGGAAGCAACTAGTGTGACTATATGATTGTATAACATGAGTTGAGAGAATGACTGACTCCAGTCATTCATTGGTAGAGCTCATGTGATGGGGATCAAAGCAGAGCATATTGCCACTGCATTAAGATGGAAAGACATCAGCATGCACCTGGAACTTGAGAGTCCTTGATCTGATTCCAATGAATGAGCCAGACTCTTGAAAGTTATACATTGGGGACACAAGAAAAAATGTCTGTACTCTTTCTTTTTAAGGCTTCTATCTATATGGTCAGATTTCCCTGACATTCTTGATTACATCAGCTACCCCTTGCACTAAAGCCTTAGATAATGTGCTCTATAGCAATACCTAGCCACGACTCCTGTGTCTTCAGGACTGCAGTGATGAGAAAGGCAAGGAACAATAACTTCCAGGCAAAGATTGCTGAAGGAAGAAGCGTTTTTCTTCTGAAAGCTGGAAACACCTGACTTATGTTCACTAAGAGAATCCTCCCGAATCTTGTAAGGTCTTGGGTCAGTGGAGTAGGGGATATTGGCAGGTTTAATATTAAATTGCATCAGGACAATAAACTTTTTTTTCCTTGTGGAATTCATGATTAAACCCAGAGGTATTCTACCACTAAGCTACACTCACAGCCCTTTTTTATTTTTGACACAAGGTTTTGCTAAATTTCCAAGGTTGTTCATGAACTTGTGATCCTCCTACTTCAGTCTCCCAAGTCACTAGAATTATAACCATGTGCCACTGCACCTGGCTCATCAGGACAGATTTACTTGGTCATGTCTGCTGGATACCACATTGACAGTCCCAATTTTTTGTCTTTGATACAGATGGCCTGTTATCTTCCTTCTCTTGTTGAATTTGGTATATTGAGTTCACACTATACACTGAAATGTGGGGGCTTATAATTATAGCCATTTCCTAAAACTACTTCATCATTAAACAGCTTTCAACTTGCATGTTATGTAGTCAAGGGCAATTTCCCAATAATAATTTGAAATTTTTTTTAAGTGCCCAGGAATAGACTTACATCCCAATTGACATAAATTTTATAGCAGTATGTGTTTGTTTTCTGAAAATGAAAATATATTATCTGAGGTAATGAAAATGAAAGAAACTAATTTAATATGGGAACTGAACATTTTTAATGCCTTGCATTAGTAAACCTGTATTTGAGATAATATCCTAGATTATGTACCAAAATTAATCTAAATTCTCAGTGGACAATATTATATTGTCAAAAAATCACACTAGCACAGAATCTCTGAAATAAAAATTTAATACCAGAAGGTTAATTTCAGGACATGACTTGGCAGTAATAGGAAACTCTGGATTAGATACAAATATGGGGATTTAAATGCAAGGGGGATTGGAAATCCAGCTTTCTGGTAAAGGTAAGTACATTCAGTGGGAAGACAATTTTCATGGGCTTTTGCAGTTTTTGCGTATTTACCAAAGTGGGGACACTGAATGCCCTTTGCCTGCAGTATCCATTCAAGGATATTTGTGCTGTGAACTACCTTGAAAAACGTGTATTTCTCCAGAGTAATGGTCAAATTGGCTTAGAGCTTAAAGATCATGACTATTCTCTCTGAAGAGCAAAAGCTGCTGAACTTCTTGTAAAAGACATAGGTTCCGTAAACCTAGGGTTTTGTTGCCGTAATTCAACCCCTTGTGTTTGCATGTGTTGTCTGATGGTGTGCATATTGGTTTGTATTGACCGGGACTTGGAGAACCAAATCAACAAGTGATGACACTCTGGCTATTTTTATGGTTATCAGAGAACTGTTTCATTTTCTTATCATCCATGTAACTATGGCTGGATTACTTGCAAGAAGGAAAAATATCTCAGACTTTTACAGTTCCAGACAAAAGTCATACTGAAAATTGTGTGAGTGGACGCAACAGCAGTAAAAGTTTGGAAAAGTTTGCTTTGAAGGGCTTTCCTAGACCAAGGATCCTTTCCCCTGGATTTAAACTGAACTACTAGCAATAAACTTTGTAAGGGAAATGACTGAAAATGATTGCATTCCTCAAAAGCTTACAATGCTCAGAAAGAGCTACAGAAGCCCCCCCTTATCTGCAGTTTAATTTCCGGTGGTTTCAGTTACCCAAGGTGAACCATGGTTGGAAGCTATTAAATGGAAAATTCCAGAAATAAACAATTCAGAAATTTAAAAATTGCACTGCATTCTGAGTGTCATGTTGAAATGTCTTTGTACTTTTCACATTTAGAATTTATGCATGTTATTTGAATTTGAGTGAATAGGATTAGTTTTAAATAAGTGTATGCAATCTTTGTAAACATTGTGTTAAAAATAATTGGTGAGTTACTTAACAAAGTTGCTTATACAAAAATTCATATTATTAAATGTACTGTTCTATTTCAAATAAATACATTTCAGTACATGAAAATATGAAGCCATCATAATAAAAAGGCAGTTATCAGGGCTATGAGGAAATAAAATATTATAGGAAAATGAAATATGCTACTCTAAAAATAAATAAAACAGCACATTTGTGGGGATTATGAATTGGTTAGAAGCAACTTGACTTTCAATTCTTAGCAAATTATCTCTGTGCATAAATGAGAATGTATTTATTGATATGTAAAAGATTATTCACAATTGCAGGACAAGAAGTCCCTTAGGTGTCTATTTTTTTAAATACAAAGTGAGTGATTTCGCTTTAACAAAATCAATTATCATTTTTTTGCAATTATGTTTTCATTTCCTATTATAAAGTGACAGTTGTGATTAACAAAATATTTTTAAGATGAATGGAACTGAATTTATTTTTGGATACTTAACATGTGAGCCAATATGACAGAAAGTTAAGTGTAATAAATTCCCAATTCATACTACTTCAATATCTTAATAAATGGCATGAATCATGTCATTGAGGTTTAAAAAATGGTTAACATTTCACAGTGATGTACTCGTCACCTCTGTAATCCATCTTCATGGTTGTTCCAGACGTGGCATTCATGTGCTCAGTACAATCAGAGAGGGCATGAACATTAAGCTTCATTCAGGTATAGCACTTTGTTTTTAATTATTTTAAAAACATTTCTGACAAGCTATTTTGGAGTTATTCAATTTTTCAACAGTATCTCTACTAATTATAAAACTTGAAACCAGCAAATGAAAACCTTTGGGGAAAAAAAATGAAGAAAGGAACACTAAAATGACCTGTTTTCATCGCTGCTCTATCTAATTATCTACACTCTCCTTGCTCCCCATGGCTAGTAGTAGGAAGAGTTAGCTATTTACTTTCTTGTCTTCTATAGTTTCTCAGCTCATAGTGACCTAAGTCAAACTGACCTAAAGGAGAATCAAATTGACCCAAATATTTACCACCTTTTTTCTATCCTTCTCACCATAATCTAGCTTCGGCTTGTCAGGAATCAGATTTTCTATGATAAACACGGTGGGCAAAGAATCATATTTTGTTTTGACTCAAAGAAAACACATTAATAAAAACATTCTGACAATCATTTGTGCAAAAAAATTGTTTAAGATATTTAAGAACTTCCCCTTAATTTTTAGAAGTTAGTAAGAATCAGGAAAAGACAAAAAGTAAATTTTCACAAAGTCCAGCTCGTGCTTAATGCCACTGGTGTGTTTTTTGCGGGACGAGTTTTCTTTCTTTAACTCTACAAAGGCAATCATGTTGGGAAGAGTGCTCAAGGGCTGCACAGAGGCATTGAATGTTATTTCTTTTAAGCTGTGGCCAAGAGGAGAGGTAACGTCATTTTAATTTAAACGCATGTATGTGTAGAACTAGTAAAACTTGGGTGTAAATTTTGTAAATCATAAGAAAGAGTGTCTCCATTAGTGTGATAATGGAGACAAATGACTAAAACCTAGAAATCAAGAAAATATTAGAAATGTACTAACTCTTCTGTGAGACTCTCACACAGTGTGAAAAAGGAAGAGAGATATTAAAGAGACCAGAGAAGGATATTTAGTTACAAATGGGACTAGGCGCTTCTCAGTGAAAAAAGAAAGCAAGTACCAGATATAAAAAACTGGAAAGGAGCAGGGAAGAAGATTCAGCTGGAGCACACGGACCAAAACACTATTGTAGGACATGTTGTGATGAATATTAAGGGGCTTCGAGTCGGAGTGGGAGCAAGAGCTGCTGTTTAAAATGACATCACTGGCTCCAATGTGGAGAATGGATTCTAGGTGAAAATACATTAAAATATCCTATTAGGAATCAACATATTTTTCTTTAAAGAAAAACAATGTTTTCTCATTATTACCCCAGATTCTTCTGTTTTACGGGGAGGAAAAAGTATATCATACTTTAAATTAGCTTTTTCTTCTGTTTTACATGCATTTTGGTAAATGTGTTGCTGGTATAGGAAGTTTTACTAGTTAAACTGTGAAGAATGTTACATTGTTCATAACCTTGACACTCCTTCCTGGTTACTTAAAGAGGACACTAATTAACATATGGAATACTGTAAGAAGTCTATTTTACTCTGTTTTTGCAACAATTAACAAATTCTTTTTTAATAATATTTTAATTTAGCACTGAAGAGAACATAAACGCTTCTCTAGACACATTTTTTTAAAGCAGGTTCAAGAAGGATACATATTGATTGTAATCTCACATAAATAGAAATATCCTTAGGACAAGCACCTTCTGTGGTCACTCTTGTGCTTTCACCATGGTGCTCCTGCCCGACCCCATGTTCTGTGGAAATGTGGTGCACTGACAGTTTTGCATTTTCTACCCTATACTTCATGCCTTCTGGAAAGGCAAGATTCTCTTTTTGTGGTTCAAGTGATCAATGCATTTGATCAATATATTTTTCTATTATCCTTCTAACACCATTTGAAATAAAATATTACTATCATTTAGAAAATTGTCTATACCACTAAGCCTTAATTGTCAACATAAAAAACAAGTGTTTAGTAAAGTGAGCTGGACTTGGAATCTGCACAGGTTTATCCTATGGCTCTAAGAGTGGTGATCCGCATAGGTGTGCAAGGTCACTTCAATTACCAGAATATTCCTTAAATATGAAATGGAAATAATCATACGCATAAGACTGTTTTACTGTTTTCACAGATTGAATTATAAGACTGTTTAGAGAAGAAATCTTTACTGTCATGTCATTTTGCTTTCCATAGCTAATGAGATCCCTCCTATTAAATCTGTGGTGGTTATACAAAATTTTAGTTTATTGTAGCAACATTTGGTACTTCCCCAGCATTACATTTATTTTGCAAAAAAACAAAAATATTTGTAGATGGGCATGGTGGTGCACATCTGTAATTCCAGCAATCCTGGAACATGAAGCAGGAGGATTGTAAGTTAGAGGCAGGACTCATCAGCTTAATGAGAAAAAGGACTGGAGATATAGCTCAGTGGTTAAGTACCTGTGAATTTATTCCCTGGTATGGAAAGAAAGGAAGGAGGGAAGGAAGGAAGGAAGGAAGGAAGGAAGGAAGGAAGGAAGGAAGGGAGGAAGGAAGGAAGGAAGGAAGGAAGGAAGGAAAAATATATTTCTAAAGAAGTAAAAATTTGTAATCAGAATTGTTTTCGTATATACAAGAATAGAATGAAGACATAAAAAACTTGGAAAGGTGTTTGAAATAACTTTGCTTCCCAGTGTTCCTTCCCCACTGCTTTTATAGCTTTGGGAAATGGATGACTAAAGAGGTTAAATCATCTGCAACAAGTGAGTGACAGAGTTGTGCACTGAACTCAGAGCCCCTAACTGGCCACCAGACTGCAGGTTCTTGTAACTAATCTCACTAGTCACAGAAGTAGCAAAATGACTTTTTTCTTCCTTTTTGCCCAAAAGCATCTTACCGTGGTGCCTCATGGTCTACAATTCCAATATTAGAAATCATGTATATGTTCATTTCGAACTACAGTATGGTGAAATTACAGAGGAGACCTCAGCTCGGGGAATGGATGAAGTGGGGTAAATGCTGGTCTAGGATCGACCTCAACTTACTATCTCATTATGTCAATATCCATGTATACATAATTATGTAACAACAATTCCATCCAATGTGTAAGTCTATGTCAAACTAATAAAAAAATATAAAAAGAAAACTTAAAATCTTTATTTTCTTCAACAATTCCTTAGGAATATCTTTGGCAAGCAGTACCTTACGTAAACATTTATTTACATCAAATTATTTTCTAATGGTATCAGTTAGCCAGTAGAGTAAGTTAACAAGAAAATGGAATGACAATACATTGGGTGAGTGAGAATTGGTGGGGTTTATTCCTTAGCTGAAAATCCTGAAAACCTCTGGAAAAAATCAAACTCCCTAGCAGAGCACACAGAGCCCTAGGGAAGACCATCATCCCCAAGACTCATCCCTTCCCATGCTCCTGTTTCATCCTACAATCTACACATACCCATACCCGGGCTTCTCAGGTGGGGATTATCTTCTCACATCTCTGTGATTTTTTAACTTGCTGTGAACATAATTCATATCTGATTATTTTTCCTCATCATGCCAATTCCTAATAATTTCGAAGTCTAACTTGTACCCCTTGCCTTTATGACAGTTTTCATTTTAATCAGTTCTGAATCTTTAAATACAGGCATCCTCTTCCAGGGCAATGGCCCCTTCCCACTTAACTTTGTGTCTCAGTTTCTTCCTTATAAATGAGGGTGTTCATAGCACCAAGAATGTGATCAGGATAAATATGTATAGTGTGCTTAGGAGAGTTACTTGCAAATAAATGTTTTTTATTATCATTGTTTTTTACTATAGAATATATTAATTACATGTCTCTCTTTCCCCCTGAACTATCAACTACTCTAGTGCAAATGTTAGAAACATCTTATCCCAGTAATTATCTTTTTACATACACCCTGTTTCTGTCATAATGCCTGGCCTGAATCATGTGATAATAACGTTGCTTTAAAGATTAGGATAAATTCTTTTGGAGAGTGAATGTACTTTTTTGACTACACGGAAGGACCCTCTCTAGTGCAACCTGGACAATATGATGCCAGCACAAGGTCCTGATTCTCCAGAGGAGGTTGTGTGTTTGCCCTCAATGCAAGAGTTAATATGAAATAATACAATGGGAAAATTTATTTGTATCAGATACAAGACTTAACACCTCCCAATTTTTCTCAAAGCCAACCTCTCTGTAAATAATGTTTACTGACCTCATCAAATAACTTTCTGTAAATAATTTTTCTACCAAACTTATGAAGAATAGGTAGAGAAAACTTATGGTATAAAATTTGAATCATTTTCCAAGTATATTCATTCATGCCTCCAAGAAGTTAATAATAAATTATTCTAATGATGATGAAAACTCAATATTTATGGAAAATTTACACAAATGTAGATAATAGCACAATTCTTGATGTGCTTTGATTGCTTTGAAATGGCAGTTTTCAATAAATATTGAAATTAGGTGATAATTGCTAGCATTATGTATTATTTATCAGTATTCAGATTGCATGAATAGAGATGCCCTTTCACACATTAACCTCCCTTCAGAGAGCTCAGAGAAAAAAACCTAATTCCAAATGCAATATTATTCTTCATACCTTTTTTATACTTCATTTTTTTTTTGTAAAAATTCATGCATACTCTTGGGGTAGCATGGGAGATCATTTTTACCTAGTCATGTCCAAAATAGCTCTGAGCTAAAAATACTCTCCTGGGTACCCAATGCAAATAAGCCAACCATGCAATTTCATGGCTGACTCTTTGAAACTTCCCTAAAATTTTGAGCTATAAGTTATTTGGGATCTCATAGCAATAAAAATAGTAGGAATATCATGTTTTATATATATTGGGATTAAATGTTCACCAGAAAACATCACTTCCCTGCCTTTGGAAACACTTGCTTAGTTTTATTGCCTGAGAAAAAGATAATTGTTTTTAAGAGAAAACAGACATTGTCTTTAGTAGTTTAATAACAATTAGAATTTTCATTTCAACTTTTATTAGAGAAATGATTAGAATAAATTATATAATAAAGATATATTCTTGAGTTTTAAAAAGTCATCTGCAAAGGGAAAGAAGATCAGGCTGATAAATACGATAAGAATCCTGAGGACGACTGACAGATTCCATTTTATGGCTGTTTGAGGGTAAAGTATAGGCCTTTGAAAGTGAATTTTTATCAAAGAGAATATTCTGAATGAATCACTTTGCTGGAACTTACATATGGATTATTTATTGACTCTGGCCTGTTTCCTGATATGTTGGTAAAGATGTTTAGACTTCAGTCTTAGTCATTTCCAGACAAAGAAAGGAGCACAAAGATAGGAGAAAAATAACCCTGTGAGTGATATAACCTTGCAATCATGGCTTTGTGTTCATGGGTTCCAGGAAGGTTCTTCCCCAGAACACTTACTGGGATAAGCCCATGACCATCGATTACATTAGCAATTGATCTTCACTGGCTATGACTCTATTTTTAATATACCTGGCTTAAAGAATTTAACCATGCATGCTGCTTACCCTAGTTCTTCTTTCAGAAGCAAACCTGATTTAATTATGGGTATAAAATTAATTCAGAATTTCTAACACCTCTCAGATGTCTGGACTGCTCAAGAATTTCCATAATCTTAATGTGTTCCACAGAACCTATTGCAGACCGTCTTTAAGAGCAGAGAAATCTTAGATTAAGGGAAAAAATGTTTCAATATTAACCTTATTTTTTCACTTCAGATATTCCAAGTGCTTTTTGTAGATTTATAGATCAGATTTATAGATTTTGTATATAACTGCATCATCATGACACTTTCCTTTAGTGAAGCAAATAATTGAGGTACTACCTGACAATTGTTATCAAGACAGTTTTAAAGCTAACTAGAATATATTTCTTTATTCTCCTTCTAGCTGAAACTGGAAAATATTTGTAGACTATTATTAAGCTTTCTTTGGGGAAATTTTGAAAATCGTAACTTTAATATAGTAACAGAAAGCTTTCTGCTCATAGATTCAGAGGATCAAGTCCACGAACAGTTGACCCTGTTGCTTTTAGACCTGTGTTGAGGCACAAACCATGGCAGCTCATCTTATGGCCAAGGAGCAAAGAAATGAGAGGAAGAGCAGAAGAGGCGGGAGTCTCACAACCCCCTTCAAGGGCATGCTCCCAATGACCTATAACCTCCCACTAGGCCCCACCTCTTAAATGTTCCACCACCTTCTTTCATTAGCATCAGGCTGAGGACCAAGTCTTTAATACATGGGGGGCAATCCAGATCCAAGCTGTAACACCGGCTGAATTTATGTTGTGAAATTGTTCAGAATCAATGAATGAACCCTCTGGAATAGCTGTACTGGGGGGGAACAAAACATTCATATTTATTTTCTTTCACAAAACGTTGTTCTTTAAATGATTGAATACCCATAGCGGGGTTGAACCCTCATAGATTGTTCATTTCACCTGGCATTGATTCTTGTTTAGTTCAAAAAGTGCTCTAGTTATCTTGTCCTTTTTCTTTTTCATTATTTTTGAATACAAAATTTAACTTTACCCAAGGAAATGTTAAAGCTGTTTTTATATTGAACTTCAATTTTTAATAATATTTGGGTCTTGATGTACTTTAACTCATGTGAATCTTATGTTTTCCTTACTTAAAGGCATCAATAAGACACACTTTAAGATTAGATGCTTGTGCTTCATAAGGTTTTCATGCATGAAAGCTGGACAGCACAGCAGGAGAGGAAACCTCGTTATTGGCACTCGTTCAGGTCCATTACATTAACCGGCCCCATCACAAAGCACTCTATTTTTTGCTTACACATTGAATAGCAAATGGAAGTTAGATAAAGTTTTATCTAGTGAAGCAAAAGATCTGGCCATTTCCCCCCATTTCTCTTTTACCTTTCTTTTGAATCTTAGAACAAATCTGCCAGATAGGTATTATCATCACCTTTGGAAAACTGAAAAGAGGTGATAACTTATCTAAAGTAAAAAGTGCTGGAACTTGAATCTTTCCCTACCACCACTTTCACTTGCACTCTCTTGTTTCCTTCCTTTCATCCCTCTTTCTTGATACATTTATTAAATACATGTTAAGTGCTAGGCATTTTCATTATTTCTAGAATTTTGAAGACTTAGTATTTTCCTCTGCATCTAAGTTACTCAAATAAATCAATATTTGAATACAAACAATAAACTAGAATATATTTTTGATAATCAACAGAATTATACATAGAACCTCCTGAAAAGAGGAATAGTTTGCACATTAGAGACTGGGGAGAAAGACTTGGGAAACCACATAGGGAAATTTTTTGCCACTTGAAGAAAACAGTAGTAGTTTGTCAAGGCAAGAAAAGTAGACAAGATTTGAAAGGACATTCACAACAAAGAAATTTCAGAAGTGTAGACACAGAAGCAAGCACAACTGGTGCTTGGACAGTATGATTGGACCATAAGAAAGAACGGAAGAAAATAGGCTGGCAGTGTAGATGCAGCTAATTGGGTAGTGCCATGATGATCATGTATGAAAAACACATGAGGGTCTGCAGTAGAAGTCTACACAACATCTTCACACATGGGGTCACAGGGCGTAACTCTGGACTTAACTTCAGCATGCATGCATACACAGAGAAAGAGAGAGAGAGAGAGAGAGGGAGCTTTTCTACTTTAAGTTGAATTTGAGTAACATTAATTGAAGCATTCATTCTTTAAATTGAACAGTTCTTCCCATATTCTGCTATTATCTGTAAGCGATCACGATTTTATTACAAATTTTCCCCTTGTATGCATTTATGTTTAAAACTCCTCTGCAGGCAAAGGAGAACCAAGATTTTAAACTAATAACAAGACTAGAATTTTATTTTAGAAGTGCCTTTCATTATATGAAATTATCATGTAAGAAAATAAAGCACTTCTAGGCAATGAATGGTGGGAAAGAAGTGACAGATTCCAAACTCAAGTTGGGCAGATACGTGGCTAAACGTTTTCAAAGCAGTAAACTGAACTGTATGGATTTCAAGTTTCTAAACTGCAAAATGAGGAAGTAAAATTAGAGGATCCATATTTCTTTAAGATTCTAAAATATAGAAGAAACTAATAATTCAACTATGTAAAAATGTAACTGATAGCATGATTGTACTGACTAGTTATCTGTTTATTTAGATTTACCTCTCTGACAGAGTTTTGAAGCCTGTATTTTCTCATTATGTGGGAAAAAATTTAAAGATCTCAATTAATTATAAAGTAAAGTATTAGAAATAGACCATGAAGTTCACATCAACAAATAATGGACTTGGAAAAGTTGGGAGAATCATTTCAACTACTTTTTAACAAAATAGAAAAATGATTTGTTTACATTACAATGATGTATTATGATTTGCAATATTATATATATTATGATTCTTGCATTTGTCCATGCCTACCTATCTACCTCTCGATTTTCAAGCTAATTTGATCTCTGATCAGAGTCAGTTGTGCTTATTACTAAGTAGCAGGAGGAAAAAAAACTTTAACAGTGACAACTGTGTGAACTGTTCTAAGAACTTGAGAAATATTAACTAACATAAACTTTGCAGTTTTGCTAAGTATTATTAACACTGTTTTCTCAGATAAAGAACATATAAATATGAGAGGCAAATAAGTAATTGAACACCAATGATAATTCATTTATTCCATTCTTTTTACATATTTAGTGAGCATTTACTTTGTGTCAGTTACTTTTCTAGATACCTGGCACATAAATGGCCAAAACAGACAAAAATTCTTATTCTCATAAAGCTTATATAGTCATTCAGAAAGGGAGAAAGAGGAGAGAAAATAAAATAAATTACCTAATGCCTGGTAGAACTTGGAAGAGAATTTATACCTGCTCACTTTCAGACACCATACTCTTAATTACTTCATTTCATAATCAGAAGTAATATACATGAATAGCAATTTATGTTAAAAACCTAAGTTACACTGGAATATGGTGCGAATCCAAATATCACGGATGCCAGCGGCTTCACTGTTCTCCACTGTGCCGTCGTCAGGAATAAAGTTCCTATAGCAGCAAAGCTCCTTTTATGCAATGCAAATATTGATGCAAAAAACAAGGATGGCCTCACACCAGTGACGGTGGCTCTAAAATACAAATTGGAGCGAGTACTAGAATTTTTGACAGCAATGAAAAAAGAATGTGTGCAGTTGATGAATAAGGAAGCAATAAGCAAATGGTTTTTGGAACATGAAGAAAAGTCATAAAAGTTCTCACAATAGTAATTCAGGTCACAGACTGGAAGTTCACAGGCTGGGCCTTACTGGAACCTAGTGTCTGGGGCTCTTATCAGAGGATTCCCCACTCTACTAAAATAAACAGTTTGACCAGAAAATTCGTGTGGTGACTCTTCCCACCCCTCACTTCACTCCATAAGAGACCACCTATCCAATAGCCAGATAGCCATTTTCCGCTTGGAAATTGTGTCCCTGCAAATATTTCAATAAATCTCCTTGATCTGTTGAGGTCTGAAAAAAAAAAACAAACCTAAGTTACTAGTTATTGATCAATTCATCGCATATTCTCTTGACAATTACTTTAGGCTACAAAAATGATACTTCTCAAGAAAAATGATTAGACTATATTTTTCAATTGATCTCAAGTGAAGTTGAAATAACAAATATGTGCTGTGAAAAGGACTATACACAATTAATAGTTAATACCGACTTGCTGTATTCTTGAAAACGGCTGATAAAGCAGATTTTAAGTATTTTTACTACAAGAATGATAATTATATGATGTAATGCAATGTAGGTTAATTATGTGAGTCAACCATTCCATTTTGTATACAAATTTCAAACACTTTGTATAAATAAATATATAATGCATATTTATCCATTAAAATAAAGAACTAACCACAATCATAAAGACATGAAGAGATCTTCCTTAGTAGACTAGAGTTAAAAATCATCTCCTCCCTTAACAATGCCTTCTAGTAAAAGGGAAGGACAAGAAAATGTTCACTTTCATTTTTGTGTCTGATATTCCTAATTTTCTTGTCTGACCTCATTCTTTCTCTTTAGGTGGCCCAGAATGTAGGCTATACCTTAAACAAAAATCTTCTTAAATCAAAACCATCATTTTTCTTTTCAAGCAAATCTACCCAAAGCAAAAGAATCGAGGTTCGATGAACTCATGGTGAACTCGAATGCATTGCTCTGCTATAGAACATGATTACAAAAAGTAACCATGCAGGTTATAGAAAGAGTAAAATGGAAGTTTTCCATTTCTTCCCATATTTCATCATTTTCAAAGAATCAAAGATTCCACAATTCTTGTTTTTACTTAATTTTAACATTTTATACTCTCACTTGAACTATCATCACCCAAATACATTTTCCACATAACAAAATGCAATTATTAAAATATTTGGAATTTCAGAACATAAAATCTGCCCACAAAATACAAATAAAATATTCATTAACCACTGATATTCTTCAAAATTATTTCTCTGTAAGATTTAATAGAAATTTCAACACTAGAATAGCATTTTCACATGAACCACCTCCCAAAGTCATTGCTTTGGATGGGGGAAAAATTGTGGGCTGTAATTTGTGAAATATTTATAGTTAATTCCAAATTATGCTACACATATGAACTTTAAATTAATTTCCTCATTAAAATGGTGGTGATGCTATTCTGGAGGAGAAAAAAATAGCAAAACAAATGACATAAAATAGGAAAAATCCCATTGGAATGTCATCTTCCAATTAAACAAACAAACAGAAAAAGCATTGTTAAATATCTAGAACATGAATTCCAGATTCTGATTGTGATTAATTGCCAAACCCTCAGCAGAGTATGGAAAGGAAATTATAGACATAAACTTTTGCAGGGGAAAGCATCAGTCTGTCTGTAAGTCTATAAAAATATAATGAAGGGTCTACTGGCTTGATTCAAGATAGATTCCCAGAAACAATACTAACAGATTTAATTTCTTGTTTTTAACTACCTTCATAGAAAATCTTAATCTAAAAAGCTTAACTCCCCTCCATCATTTAATATAAAATTACATCAGATAGCATGTACTTGATTTCCCCTTTTTATTACATAATGGATTAAAAACTTAATGTTATATTTATTTTCTCAGTCTTTTCATGTTCTCTTTAAAAAAAATAATCCAGGCAAACTTTTTCCCCCTTGGTGTCCTAACAGCAAAACTAGTGAATATGGCTGCTCATTTATTTTTCAGATCTCTCTGATGTAGAAATGTTTCAAAGGGATAAATTACAGGCAGAATTCTAATTTAACTATTTGCAAAGTACTACTCTTTTGCCAAAACTAATTGAACTTCAGTCTCCCTAAAACATTATACATAATTTATTTTAGGGAAGAAAACAATAAAATCCAGGGAAAGGGCTGGAATAATAGTATTTTGAATAAAAATAAGCCATAGTGTCAAGCAAGTATTTGCTTGGAGAGAAATACAATTTTTGTAAAACCTTTTTTTTAAAATTATAAATCTAGCAATATGGGAAGATTGATGATTAAAAGAACACTTCTTACAGAGTATAGAAAAGAGCAAATAATTCAGTACGATTAGACTCTCATTTTTCTTTGAAACTGTGATTTGTTTCTTAATCATACATTCCAAACATAGAATTTTAATTGGCTTTAGACCTAGATACCACCATGGGTTGATTAACAATTATCTAATCGAGGTTGCAAGGTGTTCATGTATGTTTAATAATTCAGCAATCTGTCTGGGACATGTAATGGGACCAAAGGTCCTGGTAGACATACGAATTCTTTATTCTGAAATTGCATTCAGATTCCTTCACAAAGAGTCAGCAGATTCCACAATGCACTTATTGATATACTTTCTGGATAAAACTCTTCTATGGATGAGGAAAAAGTACCATTTATATTTTCTAGACAAATCTATATATGAAGTGTTGAAAAATAAGTATAAATTGAAACATTTCATAATGTATCTTCTTTGTAAGCATCTAATAACCAAAGCAGAGGTAAAATTTCTTAGGGATGCTGAATTTTAACACATGATATAAATGCTCATTAAAAATAATTTTCTTGGTGTTGGAGCGGTGGCTTAGCGGTTCAAACCCCAGCACCACGTACACAACGAATTGTCTGAGGAATGAATGTCACATAAAAAACTAAATAAAGATTGCTTCTCTCTTTCTCTCTCTCTCTCTGTCCCCTCTTTCTTAAAAAAATTTTTTTTCTTTATTTCAATAAAACAAATTATTTCTATGTAATTCTTTATTCAACTTGGCAAAATTAGCGCAAGAAAAAAGTAAATAGAAAATTAATCTATGTAATTGAACATTTTCGGTGTGTTTGCTTCAATCGACCACATTAAAAACTATTAATGTGAAGGTGGCTCTATGTGCCAAACAAAGACAAAAACATCAGAGTTCTGTTTTTAAAAGGCATATATGATTGCGCCAATTATAAGGCCTATTTATCAATGTTTTTCATTTCATGCAATTTATGTACCTTTATATTTTTAAGGCATACAATAAATATTTTAAAACATTGTGTGTTAAATTATTTGTCTACCTAAGTCTGTATCTGTTTCTGGATAGATATAACTGTGCATATTTAGCTTTCTAAATATATTTAAGGAAATGCAGAGATCTTTTTAATGTTTTATCCAAAAGACATGGGTTTCAAAAGTTTGACCTCAACATAAGCTCCTGTAAAACAAATTCCATTTAATTACTGTCTTGCATTAAAAAAGGATGCATTAACATTTCTTTATGATCTTTTAGTTAATACATGACTCACTTATTTGTGACAAAAACAGTTAATAAGCTACATGTGGTAGACCCTGGAGGCTGAATACCAAAATCTGTTTTTTTCTTCTTTTTGAGCACAAGGATAATTGAGAATCATGGACTCTTAGAGCATGTTTTCCCCAGTTGGAGGGATTGGAAATGTTATCACTTCCAGAACTGTCCCTTAAGACAGGGAGTTCCTCCTGTGTTCTCACCCCTCCTTCCTGTGTGGAACCCTTGTGGATGTAGTCTGGGATATATAGATGATGGCAGTCCCTTGACTAACACTTGAACACATTGGAAGGAAATGTCATTGCCAAATGACTTCAAATGGCAAAATCATCTGCAGATCTAACGCTCCACTTTAAAGTGTGACAGATTCTTCTGTAGGAAAATGAATTAGTGTCCAGTCTCCTTGTAGAAGAAGTCTTGCTTTAACCCTAGACGATATAACCAAAAAAGAGGAATATCCAGCCCAGGCAGGCTGTGCTGTGCTCCCCACATTCAATTTTTAGTCATTTGTTTCTCTCTCTCTCTTTGATACCTCAGCTATAAAATAATATAAACCTCTCCATAGGATAATTTCATTTCTAAATTTTACAATCTAGGTTTAGTAAATTTCAGTGAAAGCAAAAGTCAAACCAAACCAAAACCAAACCCTGAGAGTCTTTTTTAATTGATCCTTGGAAGGGTTGGGGTTCTGGGGTTGTGGAAAAGCAAGGTTGCTGCTAGGAAGACACAGATTCTCTTAAGTTATAGGATAAAAAAAAATCTTTGGGTTGGAAAGAATTAGCTTACACCTAGCACATTCCTAGGAAGGGCCTATTTCTATAATAGGCTCTTGACTGATTCTTGGAAATTGAGCTATTTAAACTTGAGACCTGAACCACATTACACCAATTTATCTGGACACTTCATGCAAATGATGGGATTTATGGTGAACAGTTGCTATCTTTCTGGGGTCTACAGCCTCAAGTGACTGAAGTAATCATATAAGCATTAGGTGCATAGGCTCAGGAGAGTAGAGAGCATTTTGTACATATTGTCACAACTTGAAGGAATTAAGTGTGTTCTGTGTAACACTATTAAGAGGTCTCTTAGAAACTTGTTCCTGGTTCCCTACAGACTCTTTTATTTAAAGAGTCTGAGAAGGGCCCTTCACTTTTGCTGGTGTTGCTTTGTAACTTCTTGCTGAATAATAAAGCAAAAAGAAAAATGAACTGTGACTAGAAGGTTTTCTGCATCTTCTATGTCCCTCTGGTGAGTCTCCACACCTCGGTGTGGTCCAGCACAGCTATTCTGCTGAGAATTAATTAGGTTATGTATCTCATTTCCCTCTTTGAATTGCTTGCTATAAGGTTAAGTTCTGAAAGTATAGACTTCCTTTAACAAAGATTCCAGACTGGCTTTCAATTTTGACCTGTACTTGTCCCAGAGAGCTGGGGTATACAGGGAGCTAGTGCTTTGTAGTCCTTAGAGGCAAGAAACTTCACTGGTACAAATTAAATAAGCTTCTAAATGTAAAATTGTCTGTAGCCCTTTAGTGACCGCAAGGAACGGCAATAGCTAGTTGGGTAGATAATCCCAATGTCAGGTTCATGTTTGAAACTACTCTAACTCCAACCAAGGGAGCTGCAAGCAAGCATAGCCCAACAAATTGGACAAGAAGTCAGAGTAAGCTCCTGTTAAGGTTACTGACTATATAGTTGAATTATACTGTTCAGTGCCACAGGGGGCCCAGGAATTATCTTGCTTAGTACATCTTTAAGGATATCTGTGCACATACTTGTATTTTCTTTAATAAATAATAATTTAAATATATGAAATAAATAAAGTAAAATGAATACAAACCAACAATTATTTTCAAGGGATTATGCTCTAAGGGGCTATATACATAATTATTATAATTTCTGCCAGCATAAACTATAAGTAAGATATGCATAAAATGACCTATGACATAGGTCTATGTAAAACAAGTATAATAAAATACAAAATATTACAATTTTACTTTTCACTAAATAAAAGTTTTTTAAGTTGTGAAAAATTTCACAAGAAATTTAAATGAGGCACATTTTTCAACCTGCTCACAGGATTTTTCGATTTCTGTCCTACAAACTTAGCCTTTGACATTTAGCTAAATTCCTCTTTTCTGCATATTAATAAAATCTAATGACACTGGGACACAACATGTTAATACATTAATATGAGACATTTCATTATGCTGAAATTTTCAGATAAATATTTACTTGACACACATTGAAACCTTATTAGGTTTGAAGAACTGTATAACGTCTATGAAAGTTGAAAGAAAGAACAAATTTTGTTTCCTGTCCTTTGGAAGTGTGCACTTAGAAGATTCTGATGACTCTATTACAATGAAATAAGTACCATGCTGGAAATAAAGCCGGGGAATAAATTCAAGATATGCTGGAAATTTTTCAGAATCCTATAAGCTAAAAAGAGACAGAAGTTTTAAAATGTTATTGAATCTGTTGAATCATAACTGAATTCCCAATTTCTGAATATGATATTTAATTTGAGTGGTTAGGATGGAAGCCATGCTATAAGAGATGACAGAGGGAGAGTGGTAAGGCAGAAACTAACACAATTAATTCCAGAAGTTTTTGTGATAAGCAGGAAAGGCCATGAGACAATTGCTTGTAGGGGACTTCAGGGTCGAAGGGATACTGCTCTCCTATTTAGGTAAATTTGGCATGCATGTAGTCAGAGGAAGAGTCGATGGCCAGAAGGTTAAAGATGGAACAGTGGATACACTCTTAATGTTCTCTCTAAAAGCTGCTACAAATAAGTCATCAAATGTAAGAAAGAAATGATTTCAGATAAATTTCTGGGCTGTTAAGCAAGGAAAAAATAAAAATTACAATAGCAGAACACCACAAACAAAAGTTGAAAATAAGACCACAGAACATAAGAGGTTATGGAATACTGAGACAGGGGTTGGGGGAAAGTTCGGCAGTCAGAGTAGTTGGAATGTTCCAGGCAATCAAGGGAAAACTGGTTCTTTTTCTTTTAAGAAGATCAATTTGACATCCCCCAATGCTAGTGAGGAGGGTCTGGCAAGGTGGGTCCAGACGCAGACACTCCCTTCTACTAAGGAAGGCACCACATTCTTTCTATAGATGCCTGAGGTGCAAACCAAAGACTTGGACCCAACCAGAATTTCCCACACCCAAGTCCTAGGTATGTGGGAAGGGAGAAGATGACCAATTGAAAGAAGAAAATCCTCTAAAAAGGGAAAAACCAATCTCCTCTTGAGCTCTCTCTCCCTCTCCCACTCCAGGGGAATTCTGCTCTTTTCCCTATGCTTTGCTTTCTGTTATTTTCTTAAAATAAAATCTGTTGGCTTTGCTTGCCTCAACGTCCCTCAGTTTCATTCTTCGTCTCTAGGGGGATATGAACCTGACTTCCACCAAACTAACACCAACATGTTCAGTCACATCAGTACTTCCCAAAGTACAAACGAACCACATTCTAAGGTTGTATTGTTGGGAAACAAAGTAAACCCAACTACAGGAGAACTGTAAAACTTCTAAAAATATGTGAGTCTGAAAGTTTGAGAGTGACAGGACAGAAAATTAAAAAAAAAATTAAGAAGTAATAGTGACAGCAGGCTTTTTTGTGTATGAATTTGGCACTCCTTGTTCCAGTTCTCCAAGCCAGAACTTGCAGCCTCAGTCATTACTACTTTCTCTATTCTGTATTTCTCTAAACCACCAAATCCTGATGCTAATGCCTCTTAAATATTTCTCAATTTAGCCTTTTCCTCTATAAAGCAATATTAGTATAGCCTCTTACATAGCTAACTGCTGTTACTTTCCAATTTGCCTCCTTTCTCTCACTGCTAAAAAAAATTAACTTCAATCCACCTATTGACTATGAAGTCAGATGTTCTACTCAGATTTTATTTTTATTTATTTATTTTTTATTTATTTTTTGCAGCTGTGACTAAAATAGCTGACAAAAACACTTTTATGGACCACTTCAGAGGCCTCAGTCCATAGATGGTCCACTCCATTGAGGCAGAACATCATGAAGTGTGTGCTTTGGAGGAAAGTAGCTCTGAACATGGCCACCAGGAAGCAGAGACAGACTAAGTTCAACTCATAAAATATACACCCCCAAAGGCACGACCCCAGTGACCCACCTCCTCCAGCCACACACTGCTCACCAACAGTCACTACTCAGCTAGCCCCTATCAGAGAATTAATGCACTGATTGGGTTGAAGCTCTCATAACCCAATCATTTCAGCTTAAAATTTTTTTTTTACATGGTCTCACACGTGAGCTTTGCAGGAGGGGCACTTAATATTTAAACCATAACAAGGGAGTGATCCTTATTGTCTCTACCTGGTTTGGCAGTCCCTGTAATCCAACAATCAGTAATTCTACTTTTCCAGAAGATTAAATCATAAACAAATTAACATGGCTTTATTATCAGCCCCTTTATTTTGCATACCTTGCCAATCTCTACAGATTCCTTCTTTTGTATCTCTTGTTCCACATCTGTATTTTGAACTATGAAAAGTTATGAAAAAGTAACAAAGAATAGGAAAGACTATTTGGGTTTTAGATATGCAGAATAATAATTATCTATACAAAACCACTCATAAGGGGCTGGAGTGGTAGCTCAGAGCTGGCACTTGCCTTGCATGCACGAGGACCCAGGTTTGAACCCCAGCACTACATACACAATGGAGTGTCAGAGCTCCAGCCCCAAAGTATAAGTCTTGTATTATAAGTGTTAAGTCTTTAAATTCCATCCACATGAGATGTTAGTAAAAAACTAAACATAGTAAAGTTATGTTGATCTTGCACTTATTTTTATTATTTCACAATTTCTGTTTAAGCAAAAATGGTTAAATATCAGGGGATTAGAACTAGAAAAATCTTCATAATCCACAGCTACTCTGTGAAAAGCAAGTTGGAGGACTTTTAAGGAAATGAGGACAACAAAAAAGGATATCCTAGTCAGAGACGACATAAAAATGCTATCTAACATTCCAAACACATGAGGAATCAGTGAGAAGAAATTAAAACAGCAAAACACATTCTGCTATAGTCCAGCCTCCCTAACAACAATTTGCATCCATATGCATTTTATATTTCATAGCTTGACTGTGAAATTTAATTAAAAACAATTATAAACACAACTCCTTGAGGCTACTGAGGATTTCACAGTTTGAAGCTTGATTTTTAAAACATTTTATTTTCATAAAATAAAAACCCAGCATTACTAATGGTCATGTCACTGGAGTTTGGTTTGAGAAAAATTGACTACTTATCTAGTTCAAATACATCCAGATAAGCTAAATTTAGATAGAATGACCTCATCACCTTGACCCAAGGTTCAGTCAATATACCAAGTGAATAAACTGAAAATTGTCTGTATGGTTCCACATTTGACCTTGATGTCCATTCATTTCAGATGAAACTCCATGGGAAATGTGGCTCTGGTGCCGTCTTCACACTACAGAGTATAATTCTGTAACAAGCTAATCAGATGAAACACAAATAAAATAAATAAAAGGCCAGGTGATTACAATGAAAAGCATTTGAAACTAGAGGAGATCTAACATGAAGATAGATCCATTCAACCTATTCAGGTTTCCCTCTTTTTTTCTCTGCTTTTGATCCCAAATAAACCTACATGGAAAAGCACCAATGAATAAAATGGCCGACTGAAATGAAAACGTGATCTAGTTTATTTCCACAGTGTTGTCTGGAGGGAAGGCGGGGGAACAGTGCAGGATTTTGCTTCCTGTTGAAACATCTTAGATTTTCTGTGAAGAAGGGAAAAGCTAGATTCCCATCTCAGCCACTCACCACCCAGAACCACTCAGTGGAAACCTAATTGATTTCCTTTTGTTTATTAGATCAACTCAACACTTTAGCCAGGAGGATGTCAGACTTAAATGCAGTTTAGAGTCTCTTCTAAGGATGCAGTTAGTCAAATATCATGTAGATAAAGTGTCTGTCTGGCTCCTGAATGTCTTCAGAACATGGAAGTAAGTGCCCTGGTTTCAACATGGTGTTTCTCTGAGCATCTGAGCATCCCTTCTCACTGCCTCCACATTGAAAGCTTCTTCTCCCCCACTGGCATTATAATCTAATCTCCAGGAAATGAGGAAGTGGAAGGTTTGAATATGACTTTGGAACGTGGAGGTAGTAGAGGTAGATGCTAATTCTCTGAAAGTATTGAAAACAATATGACTGTGAAAATAATATTCCGTGTTCCCAGAATATTTCAAATCACTGCGGAGTGGGGGAAATTAAAAATAAACAAATAGAGGAAACTCTTGTCTTTTTGTTTTGTGACTGCAGAGCTGTTGGTAATCTCCAGAGCAGTAGATTATGCCAAATAAAGTGTTTAGTGTTGTCACTAAATGTGTATAGAAAGGATTCATCAGGGACCTGCTTTTTAGAATTATCTTATCCACCAGTATTAGAACTTCAGAGTTGCTTTGAATGTGTTGCTTGGGTAAATGTCTATTCAGGAGAATCTCTTCACCTTAGATTTTGCTGATATTGAGCTGGGACATGTCATGTGCCATCTCAAACAATCACATCATCTCATTTTACTTTGTGTTTATCTCAGCCGCATTTCAGAAGTAAGTAATTTCTTTTGAGAAACTAACGAGTATGTAAATGGGAAGACTGGAGTCCCAAGTTTTAGTCCAGGGACTTCCACCAGTTTCAGGAGTGACATTGGTTTGGTTTTTACATTTGTTAAATGAACATTTTTTTTAACTAAAAATGAGGTGGGCTAATGAGATTATGTGATTCAAGTTACTACAATATATCTATATGAATGAATTAATGAATATGTACACCTAGAAATTGGTAGAAAAATTTTATGAGAATGACATGTGAAGGTGGTGACACATAAATGAAGTAGGTACTGAAAAGAACAACAAAGTACTTGTCATTGTCATCTTTGACTTAATGATGATTTTTGAGGGATCCTAGGGCAGAATTCTATTTCACAGTGAGAATGAGGCTGTACAGCGGAAAAGATTCCTCTGTAGAGCAGAGAGAAGGTTTTCTTCTGACTCCCAGATAAGGTCTGTGTACAATTCTTAACTGTAGGCCCATGTACTGTTACCTCTAACTAGAAACACTGTTTTAGATGACATGACATTAATTTTAAGGTAATAAAATTGTACATAAATTGTAACAGAATGATTTGGAGGGAGAGTGGCAGACAATTGACTGATTTTATTGAAATCTTCATTAGCCTGGAAACTCTAGGCATTTGGCTTCCTTTGTTTTTAGATCTGTGTTTAAAACTTTAGAAACAGAGCCATAAAATTTTTGGTGAATGATTCTGAAGGTGTCCTAGGAGAATTTTCCTTTAAAAAGAACTGTTAATATGTGAATTTGATAATGATGTGCAGAAAATGTGGCAAAACAGCTGGATCTCTGCCTCCTTGAATCTAAGTAATGATTTGGAAAGCTGAGATTTTTTTTTAATTTATATCAACAAATATCATTAAACACCTTCGATGTCTGTGCTGGTATGTCAGGTCTCATACTCATCGCCCTGGACCATATGTTTTCACACCAGAAACTTGGCCAAACATCACATCCAGGTTATAGAAAGACACAAACAATAAGATGGACCAGATTGAAAAATAGCAATGATTAGTTACAAGTGCATTCCTGTTAATGATATCCTGGGTTTGATATCCATTCTCCTTTCAAGGTTGGAAGTAGATAGGAATGGGCAGATTTCATTTCAAGTGGTTTTCTTTTCTCTTCTGTAAACAGGACAGAGTCCTGTGGCTGAAATTGTAGGAGGACATTTCCTGAGAGAGTGTTCATTATTGGTTGCGGAAAAACCTGAATAATGGCAATGATGAGACAGTTACAAAGGTGTGGAAGAGTCAGTAGAACTGTGACCTTCAAGGCTGAAGGTGAATATTTTGGGTTGTTTCATTGTGGGAGGACACTGGTATAAGCCTGGTACCCATCTTGGTGGTGAAATATAGAAATGGACCATAAGGTGACACATGGGAACTCTTTAAAGCATTTTGCTTTAAATCTCTATTTTCAATAAGTCTCTGCACTCTAGCCCTCACTTGAGCCTGGCATCCTGTGTTCAGAATGTTTTATCTTCTTGTCAAACCCTTGCAGTGAGTGATTCCTAGTCCTCAGCCTAGTCTGGACAGATGTTTGCCTGCCTGGAAGAGCCCGCATGCAAACCCTGGTTAGCTGTTAGATACTTAAGAAGACTTTTACTCAACACTCGCCCTTAACTCCATCTTGCTCTCTGCTTTCTAAGGAAACTGATCATCCAACTTAAAACTTCCTTGTAGGTTAAAGAAAATACGCCTTTGTATCTGGCATCCTGAAGGAAGCCTTCGATTCCAGCTTCTCCAGTCTGCTGAATCAGTTACTTCCACTCCATTTTTCACCAGATGATAAAATTTTGTCTGTCATTTTTTTTCTTTCTGTTGTCTCCTTTTCCACACTCTTTGTCCTTGTAGTTTATGCCTTTAAAAAAATCCATGATATACAGTTCAGTGGCAGTTTGGGAGGGTGTTGAGATAAATGTATTTAACTAGAAGTTCTCCCTACTCTCTTTTTAATCCTCTCCAATCACACTTTCATCATCACAAATCCACTGAAATGCCTTCATCAAGGTGACATCTGATTTGCCCTTTCAGGGTAATGGTGTGTTTGATTACCTCCTGCTTCTTGAACTGCTTTCTTTCCTTGACTTCTTTTTTTTTTTAAAGAGAGAAGGACAGTGAAAGAGAGAGAGCAAGAGAGAGAGATTCAATTTTATTGAGTTTTTTATGTGGCTTTCGTTGCTCTGAGACTTAGTGAGGTGTGTGATGCTGGGGTTTGAACTTGAATACTGGCTCATGCTGGTCAAGCGCTGTAACCACTAAGCCACTACTCCAGTTGCTTTCCTTGACTTCTTAGACACACACCTTCCAGGTATTTTTCACCTGATTCTTCATTTCTTCTCAGGCCCCTTTACTGTGTCCTTCTGAACAAAATCACTTCTAGGAGCCCTTCTCTTCTCATTCTAAACTTAGTCCATGGCTAATATCAGATTCTCTAATGACAGATGCCATCTCTATTCTAAATATTTCCACACTTAATTCTTACAGGTGAAACTCTGATTGTTCATGTAGCTGCATGTTCAACATAATCATTTGAATGTCTAATGAACATTCACATTTTACGTTTCCAATATGGAAACCTATCTTACCCAAAATGATACCTGCATCCCTCACGCCCTCCCATCTCCCTGATCTCAGTACACAGTGTCAAACTCTGATCAACATCACACATCCATTCTGTCAGCACTTCCATCTCTCCCTTCAATGTATATTCCAGATGAATCATGTTTCCACATGGAACCATCCACTGTCTTGCACTCCTACAGATGTGCTCACGTTTCTTCTTATTTCTCCCCTATAGTAGGTATCCCGTAGACATAGATGGTTTTAAAAAGCAAACCAGTCATGTCATTGGTGCTCAAATGACTACAGAAATGCTGAGTCTTAATGCTCTGGCTGTTCTTGGCTTCTCCAGTTCACTCCAGCCCCTCACACTCATTCACTCCAATCACACTGGCTGTCTTGTTCTCCCTCCATTGAGTCTCACTTGTCCCTATCGTGGGACCTCTGCAATCACTGCTATCTCCTGTCAGAGGTCACTCCCTGTGGATTTTGATCCTTCTCATATCATGCGGATATTGACTCTCAAATGATTGCTCTTCAAAGAGCTTGTCCTTGAACAACTTTCCTCTTTCCCATCTGCTTTTTACTCCCTTTATTTCAAGCGTCATCTCTTGATAGTTAACTCTTTTATCTATTTTTTATTTCCATACCTGGAATGTGAGCTCCATGAGCACTGGGAGTTTTTCTGTGTTTTTTCCCTCCATCCCTAGTACTTAGGACACATGCCTGAAAGAAGAAAAAGTGGAAAAAAAGGAGTTCATCAGACATCAATGCCCCAACTTGTTACTCTAAGCATGGGCTAGGAGAGGGTGTGGATGTGTGAAATATGAATGGGAATCAGTACAGGTTCATGAATTATCCGTTCACAGCATGCCTTCCAACACCGTGCACTCTTCCGTGCATTTATAGAGAGGAAAGTGCCACTAAAGTTTTGCTTCCCCAGCTAGTCATCACTCCTTGCCCAAAACAGATGAATCAGTGGACCTGGCTTAGTGTCAGGCACTATAGGGTACAGAGACCCTCAACAGGAGTTAAGGGTCCATTCTCAGGTCAATGGGTTGTATGAAGAACTTGGCAAAAGCTCACATTTCCTGACAAAGAGAATTCATTAGAGTTCAAGCCAGTTCTCCCCTCTATCCCTGCCAAGACACAGACAAGCCCTTCTTCACTAGGAAGACACTGCAACTCTAAACCAGCAAGTGACAGATTGCCCAGGTGGCAAAGAGCATCGCCCTAGACCATCGGATACCAGCAGCTACGGCACATTGGAGGCAACAGAAGCCCAAGCCCACATTCGCTAACCTTGGCTCTCCAGCCAAGTGGCCTGTAGGGAGAAAACTCCCGAAAGGTAAGGTGATCTTGACACAGTATTTTCTTTTTCCACATTAGACTGAGGCTTTCCTAAAACAACGATTTTAGAATATCTGATTGAACTAAGTTAATCCAATTTAAACATTCCAAAATGTTTTCCTAATCAGCACGTAGGGGCTTAGGACAGCATTTACTTAACATTTTGAGATTTTTTTCATGCTTTTGAATTTTGGCACAAGTTGGTTAATAGGGCCCTGCAACACAATGGTATTTTTGTTTTTGGTATCAGGAATTGAACCCAGGAGTACTTAGCCACCAAGCCACATCCCTGTCCCATTTTATTTTATTTTATTTCTGAGACAAGATCTCACTAAGGGCATTGCTAAAATGCTGAAGCTAACTTTGAACTTGTTGTCCTCCTGCCTCTGCCTCCTGAGCCTCTGGGATTACAGGCATGTGCCACCAGGCCAGGCACAATTGCACATTTTAATGACACCTTGCTGCTTTGGCTCATACAGACATGTAGAAAGGACAGTGTTAAAGCATATTCCTAGGAAACGCAATGTCAAAGTGCAATGAAATACTGCACATGGCTTCCTGGATGGGGACTTTTGAAAGGGCTCATCTAATGCAGGTCTTGACAACCAAGGTGCTCAGTAAATAAGCTCAGTGGGACAATGGCAGGCAGTGCAAGTGCCCCACATGTATATTTCACATTGGCTCACAAGATGTTGAATCAGGAGTGAGAACGTGGGCTGAGACTTTGCCATGAAACCAGAATTGGTGGAGGAGCACTCAGCTCTAGATATTTTGTGAACAAAAAGAGAAGAGGCAGTGCATTTTGGAGGAAAGAAGGCTGTAAGGAGGGGTGTAGTTCTTCCCACACAGTATCAGTTAGGCTATGTGCTGTTACATTGCTCCCCGTGAGCTGCAGAGGAGAACCACTAGCCACAGGGGACCTGCGCATTGCCTGGGGCTGAGTCTTGCTTTCTTTCTCTCCTCCTTCTGCAAGTAAACACTGTCACTTGAACCAGTGTGCATGCTGTCTGAACACAGCAACCTCCAGTCATGCAATGGCCTCTTCCATGGGTGGCCTTTATCAGCCTTGCTACCTCTGCCGCATGGTTTTTCTACTCAATGAACAGTGAAACAGTTAATTTGGTTCTTGGCACATCCACGTCCTCTAATGTCAGTGCCCATAATCTGTATTGGTTTAATGAGTAGAATCACCATACTTCACTCATGTGGAATAATGATGAATCCTGTATTTCCCCCGTATACAAAACACTGGCTTCTAACTCTGTATGGCTGCTGTCTACTTTTACTAATTTTGTTCAAGTGGAAGAACTTTACAGGGTCACCACAGACTCCATTACCTTACAGCATAGTTATTTGCTGCAAGAATGAAATCAGTTATGAGATTTGGCAAGCAATTTTTAGAAAATTAACTATTTATTTGGATTTAAAGAATGACACAGCTGCCATAATAGCAAACTTTCATGAATTATTTCTCTTCTCATTAATAATTTCATTATGTTTAGGAAGAAAAAAATTTATACTTTCACAATAAAAGGAACCAAGATCTGATCTGTAATATACAGGGTGGAAGGGGGCAGAAATTTATCCAATTTGGTAGCATTTTGCAATGCTGAAAAAAATACAGATCATTGAAAATTAGAGAATATTGGTTCTGGTCTCAGGGATGAAAAACAACAAGAAAAACACTGTGGCACTGTGTGAAAGTGTGTGATGCTTCCTTGCTGTACCTACCTGATAATTTTTAGGATTTCAACTAAATCTAACTCAAAGGGGCAGGAGAAAAAAGTGTTCTTTTTTCCTCCTCCAAGTCTTGGTGCAGGTGGTAGAGGGACATTTTTCTGGTGAAACTCAAGGCTGAAATCAGTCACATAGTACACAGAGCACCAGTAAAGTGAACTAGTTAGTACCTACAGCACATGTGCTTGGTAATCAAACTCAAGCTAACTAGAGGAATTATTTCTCTGGGACAGATAGAAAAACACTGTTATAATATTTTATTTCTCTTCTTTAGATATACTTCTAGGAAATTCCTACCACCCCTCCCTGTTACCTCAAGCCTAATATTATTTGCATTTTATTTTCTCATTTCTCCCAATGGCATTGAGAGAGCTTCTTTTCCACCTTAGATTGAGACTTCTACATAGAACATCAATAATTAGAAACCAGAGCAATTGCTTTAGAGGTAAAGGCCCCTCTTTGTGGCTCTGGACATCAACTTTTTGGACTCAATACCTTCATCAGGAGCCAAGGGGATTTTGAGATAAGTATAATATAGGTGGTTTATGCTGGAAGTTCCGCCCAGAGTACCATCTCTGTCACACAGCCTATGTTCACGCCACTATGATGGTGCAGATGTGGCTGTAGAGCCCCGCACAGAGAGCATGACTACTCCCAGCAATGCATGTCCAGGAAGATGGACATTTAAAAAAATAAAAATTAGTGGCTGGAATAGTGATGGAAAAATTGGATCTAAATCTTTCTTTTTCTTTCACTGAGCAAATCAGAGGCTCAGTACTTTTATAACTAATTTTTATTAAGAATAAAGAATATACTTCTACTTTACATGGAAATTTTTCAACTATTCTTCCCAGAGATAATGACAATAATATACAATAGGATTTTTTTTGGCTTAAACAAAATAGTACTTTTTAGCAATGTATAATGAAAGTCACCTTTAATTTCTAGACAGAAGTAGAAGGTTCTGGTTACGCTATTGATTTGAAAACTTCAGGGATTCACATAACTCTACAAATTCTCATAGGATATTAAAATAAAAAGATTAATTCCTTTGTAGCTCCAAAACTTTGTGAAGACGAGTTAAAAGTATTACATATATTATCAATTATAATTTCATATATAAACATGAATACTTCTGAACTTTCTTTAGATATCAGTTTTCTACATGGTATGCCAATTCAGATTATTGAGAAAAAACTTAGGAGAAATGTAAATCTGTTTTTATTTCTATTTTCTGAACCATGGCATGAAGTTAAATATTTTACTTAAAAGTCAATTTATAATCATCTTAATCTTCTCACACATTTCCTACTTTTCAGATAATCTGGAGATGCTGATGGTGATGTCTCCTCCATCCATGGTTCAAGAAGGAAAGAGTACAAAAGACATCAGCAAGCGAAATCTTTTTTTTGTGTGTGTATGTGTGTGTGTTTGTGTGTGTGTGAGAGAGAGACAGACAGAGAGCAGTGGAGGGGGAAAGGCGGGGAGAGAGACTCCCAGGTACCATCTTCAAGGGCTAGCCCAGGAATGATACTGAGAGCAGTCGGGAACTGTAGAAGCCACGGCCTTTGGTGCCTGCCTTGTTGGTTGGGGCACAGTCCTGTTTGATTTATGTTTCCCTCTCTCCTGGCTTTCTTCAGCTCTTTATTACCAGGACACACAGGCAACATACTTTCTCTGCGAAAGACCTTCACCGGGCAGCTCTGTGTTATATTCATGGTTGTATGTTTGCCATCTACTCAGATATCATCACATATTGTCCACTCACAACATGAAGTCTATTGGAGCAAAGCTGAATTTGCTAGATTTTTTTCAGCCTTTGTTGCTCTGTATCTTCTGCATTATCTCCAATTAGCCCTGTGCTAACATTGATTGTCAATATTCACACCAGATTCAGTGGTGTGAATTCACTCAAATTGGATGAAAAGGCTCAACATAGCACTCTAAAGTGTAAAATTAGAGGAAAATATAGAACAAAATTTCTGATACATTGGTCTGGGTAATGATGTTTTGGAAATGACCCCAAATGAACATGAAACAAAAGCAAAAATAGACAAATAGGATTTCATCCAACTAAAAACCCTCTCGATAGCCAAGGAAATGATCAATAACATGACACAACCTACAGAACAGAGCCAACCTACAGAATAAGAGAAAACATTGCCAAACCATAAAAGTGATAAGGAGTTAACAGCAAAAATATAAAGGAAAGCAAACACCTCAACAGTAAGAAAATGAATAACCTCACTTAAAAAATACCTAGGGACCAGAATAGATATTTCTCAAAATAAGACATAAAAATGGACAACAGATATAGATATATGGAATATGCTCAACATCTCTAATCATCAGGAAAATGCAAATTAAAACCACAAAAGGCATCATCTCACATCCGTTAGATACTATTATCAAAGAGATATATAGATATAATGAAAAATAGCATGAAGTTTTCTCAAAAAATTGAAAAGAATACCACTGGGGCTGGCGTGGTGGCTTGGCAGTTACGGCGCTTGCCCAGCATGTGCAAGTACACGAGTTCAAAACCCAGTACCATGTACACAATGAAGTCTTGGAGCAAGGAAAGCCACGTGAAAAACTAAAAGAAAAAAAATGTTTCTTTTTCTCTCTCTCACTGTACCTCTCTCTTTAAAAAAAATGCCATTGTGTGATCCAGAAATTCTACTGAATATGTTTCCTAATGATAAATCAACAGAGACACTGCTCTCTCATGATCATCACATCATTAGTCATGATAGCAAAAATGTGCAATCAGCCTCAGTGTTCATTAACCGATGTATGGATACAAAATGTGGGAGACATGCACAGTGAAACAACCAGCCTTCAGGCAGGAGATCCTGACATATGTGAAGACATGGATGAGCAGGGAAACACTGTGTTAGGTGAGATGAGGTAGGCACAAAGAAAGTGTTATATGATCTCATTTATATGTAGAGTCTTAAAAAGTCAAATTGCAGAGAGTAATATGTTGGTTACCAGCAGGGGTGGGATGGGAAATCAGAGAGATGTTAGTTAAAGAACCCACAATTTCAGTCAGGAGGAATAATCTCAAGACATCTGTTGACATCAGGTTGACTCCAATTAGTGACAATATACTGCGTACATGAAGAGTGATAAGAGCACATTTTAAGTGATCTTCCCATCACACACACAAATGAGCATGTGAGTGGATGCATATGCTAAATATCTTGATTTAGCCATTCTACAATGTACATAAATATCAAATAATATTGTACATCATAAATCTGAATAATTTTACTTTTTAATTTAAAAATAGATTAAGATAGCTTTGGTTATTTTTATATTTGTGTGTAAATACATATAAATGCATATATATTTTATATGTTAAATTGTATTTATACTTATGGTACACCTAATTATGAAAATAAAAATTTCTATTTCTTATGACACAAATGCTACTTCAATTTATGGCTTAATGGACTGATTTGAGACACTAGAAGCCACAATTCCTATAATAGATTATTATCCTTCAGTTTACATCTGACAGTCTTTGCACTGCTTTGGAGTTTTGCTGGGCCTGAAATTGTATTCAAAATGAGTCATTCCATTCTAGAGATGTATTTTTTGCATGGTTTAATGTTGAGCTCATTTCCTTTCTTCAATTTGGATTTCTTGGATTTGCCCACAGCATTTCCCCCTTGGACAGTAGTTCTTAACAAGGGTTGCACATAGCAGTTCCATTTCCACTTTAAAATGTATAAAGTTATCCAAAGTGAGGAATGAAAGTGACAGAGGTCTCTTTCACCTCTATAATAAAGTCCTGTCTTTCAAAACGAAGATTTTGGAATATGTACTTGCATTCTTACATGAGAGTTTTCAATTCTATTATAAAATGAAAATAAACGAATGATGAAAATCATAAAAATGCTGAGCATAGATGGAAGCTTGTAGCTTGAGAAAGACAGAAAAACCTCCTAGGATGTGTTAGGTATAGGCATGAATAAGAAAGTACCTTGTGATGCACCAGAGGAATTCAAAAGAGAGGTTAACAAGAGAAAGTAAGGTGGTCATCTCACAGATGTGTTAAAAATGGAAAGAATAAATGGGATACATGATGGAGCAAATAAAGGAGTTTCTCCTAGACATCACAGGATAGAAAGAGTGAGTCATAAGATGCGATTCCTTTACCTCTCAGCTGTGTTAGCCCTGAACGGGTGGCACACACAATACTTCCATTGTGGTGCTGCATGTGCTCTGCTTGAGAAATGCGGATTCAGCCCACACCTGCTTAGCAGACCAAGCAGGGAGCTCATTTCTGGCCAGGTGTGCCATTGCCTGATTGTCCCCAATAGAGCAAGTGCTCTCTATTGTTCCAGGCACAGTCTGTTGGCCATCTTTATTCAAAAACCAACCTGAAACTTCTAAATTGCCCCCATCAGTGGGAAAGGGAGATGAAATAGAAAGGAGGAGAGAAAAAAAGAGAAGAGAGATAAAATGATTGATTGTAAATGTTGCTAGTCTAAAACTCAGGCAACATATAGCCCTTCTACCTGCCTTCATCCTGTCCTACCCCCCCTCTCTTTCCTTTCACTTTTTGCTATGCATTTTAAATTGGTTGAATATCTGCATGATTGAAAAAGCTTAATTTTTGCTCTGAGCTTTTTTATCCTCATGACCTCTGAGATATCCCTCTTAGAAAAGTCCTGGAAAGTTCTCATTGCATCACGGTGAGTGTCCCCCACGGCAGTTATATTTACTATAAATAAAAGTGGGATGCCATTATTTTTAATCAAAATTACCAGAAGATTTTACTCCTTCTTTATGAATTATCTGGGGGTTATAATTTATTGTGACTATATGATGTGTTTTCGGAAAGGCTGATTAATGCCATTCACCCATGTGGTTATCAGATCCATAATTTGGGCCCATGATCTCTTCTGGACCAATTTCGTATGCTGACATCCTTTATGATACTTAATTTTAATTGCCAACCTGACTGAGTTAAGAGACACTCAGAGAGTTGGTAAAACACTATTTCTGATTATGTCTGTAAGTGTGTTACTGAGAGACTAGCGTTTGAATCTGTGGGCTGAGTTATGATCTACCCTTGCCCACATGGGGCATCATCTAACTGGCTGAGGCCCTGGTTAAAAGGCAAAGGTCAGGTCAATCTGTATCTGGAACATTCATCTTTATCTACTCTTGGACAAAAGAACTCCAGGCTCTCAGCCCTTTGAACGCACTTCTCCAACTTATAGATACACATGTGAATTCTTGGTCTTCATAGCCATGCAAGCCAATTCCTGCAATAAATTCCCTCTCTACATATCATCCATCTATCATCTGCCTATTTGCATGTACAGACATGTGTGTGTACCTTATTGATACTATTTCTACTGAAGAAACCCTTGGTAATACACCATCCAATTCAATTAAAGTTGTAATTCTCAAATTTAGCTGCTATTGGAGTTAGTTCAGGCTTTTGAGAGAAAAAGATGTTTCAATTTTACCCAAAATATTCTATTACAATTTATCTGAGATGTGGACAATTTTCAGGATTTTAAAAATCTTTCTGGATGATTCTAATAGCAAAGATTAAGCACCACAGCCTCTACCCAGTTGGTATAATATAATTTCTTTGGGCTTTTTAAAAGTACATCAAACACAAAAATTGACAAATGAGGTTCAAATAGTTCACTCCTCCACAATGTGTGCCTGTATGATTGAGTGATTAATAAAATGAGCTGGGGGAGACTGCACACTTCACCAGCTCGAAGTCCAAGCAATGTGACTTAAATTCATTCAAGCCCCAGCTGCAACTGATAGCAAGTGGTAGAGGAATTTGCTGCAGCTAAAGTATTTGGGGACAATTTTTGGGATTTTGTGTTTGGAGGGGACTTTCAGAAGAGCAGTAGTGCTTGCAATAATCTTTATCTTGAAAGGAGCCCCTTTTGTGAATTTGACCAGGATCTCAGACTAAAAGAACACTCAGACTAAAAGGTTCTGGGAGAACCTTCTCCCGGACTGTATCAGGAATTCAAGGGGCTTTTAGTTCATTCTGGGTTTATCTTTGTATCATCTGAAATATGAGGCTTTGCTAGCAAGAGAAGGTAACTTAGTGCAAATTACATGGGTTTGGGAGGCTGATACCAAATTTGGGGTTTAAATCTTGGTTTAGTTATTCTGTAACATTGAGTAAGTTATTTATATATCTACAAAACAAGACTAATAATACCAAGCTTTCAAGGTCATTGACAGGAACACATGCTTACACACCCAGACATACACACATATATATTTATATTTACCTATCTATCTGTGTAGTTTCTTGGAACATATTAGTGTTCAAAACTGGTAGCTACAAACAACTTGCCAACTCTGGGCTTAAGAAAGATTGATGACTGAGGTGTTGATTTGGTGGAAACACAGGTCTTGTCAATTATTTCCCAGATACACCTTTACTGCTATTCTAAGTAAAGGGCATCAAACTCTCACAAGAGGAGGATTCAAAAGGGAGAGTGGCAGGTAGAATGTGGTTTGGGATGTCACTTATCCACATGACTTTCTCAATGATTGATGACTAAGGGTAAGTAACCTCCTATAGCTTTTAATATTGCAGATGAATAATACAGCCTACTCTGTTGGAAAGTTGATAGTTAAAAATGTATCGTGTTGATTCACTTTATTTTTAAGTTCACATTACTTCAATTTAGAAAAACACATGTATTGCAGCAAAGGATACCGAGAGATTAAATATGGTTTTTCACCTCATTGAATTTGTAATCTCAATAGGGAATCAAGATTTATATAGGTGAAAGAGTTTGGAAGGTGCTAGAAGATAGTGTGTGATTACAAGTTGATGATTGACACAGGAGAATACAGATAAAGTCTTTGGAGAAAGAAATCAATGTGAGTTGGAATTGTCTGAGAAGTTTTAGCAGAAGTCATGTGACTTGAGCTGGCTTTAACATATTTTAAGGTTAAGGGATTGAGGGTATTTTCTGATATCAAATGATTTGAACTATGATTTCCTATCACACAGGGATTCATTAAATTATATTTTACTTGCTCTAATTTTTCTTAGAGTTGCAGGGTTATCCATTTTTAATGCCTAATTTTCAAGCTCCAACATCAAAGAGAGATATTTAAAGAATGTTCTGTTTCTTTAGAGCTGAGCACCTTGCTCTAGCCAAAGTGCCACACAGCTTCTCATTTGTAAAACTTTATGCACGTACAGGGAACTTATTGCAGAAGCAAGGTACAAAAATTCTTTCAATTTAAATTATCTTCACACTGAGAACTAAACTTTAAAATGTCTTAATGAACAAAAACCCATGTGACCATCGTCTATTCCTAGGTGCTGTATGCCGCCAAATGCCCTTTTCCCATTTACATATCTAATTCTTCACTGGCAGAAACAGATCACTGCATGAATTTTTGCTGTAGGAAGAAAATAGTGAAAGCTTTTGGTAAAGCATACTCGGTCTCTGAAGGTTTGAAGTAAAGAATTAATGTTATAAAGGTAACTGATTTTATACTATGTCTGAAATTAAAATGAATATTGGATATTTCTCGAGGGATTTTATGAAACAATGCCAGTGGAAAAATTAGGATCATAATATAGACACATACATACACATCTTTATGGATGAAATGGTATGGGGACCATGGAAACTGAGTATGTGAACTGTCAAACCCATCAGTCTTGATTGACTTGGAATTGAAGTGCTTTTGGTCATATACCATGCTGAGGATACATCCTATTAGTGCCATAGAATCAGCATTAAATCTCCTCTCTCATAGTTGAATGCTTTCTCTTCAATGAAGCTTGAATCTGGATACCCAGGCAAGACTGAAGATAGACTAAAGTTAAATACTATTTTAAAAACTTCATTGCAGACTCAGAGTAGTTAGTGTCTGTCCCGGTTAATAGAAACAATGAAATAAATGTATAGTAGTGCTGAGAACTGTTGGAACCAGGGTTTGTTTGAGTGGCTTAGAGATTTTGGAGGACTTCTGAAAGACAGCAAGTTAATGGGATTCTATTTATATTTGTTTCCTAGGGCTGCCATAACAAATTATCACACACTCGGTGACTCAAGACAACCGAAATGTATTCTCTCATCATTTTGGAGGCCAGATGTCCAAAATCAAGGTGTTGGCAGGGCCACATTCCTCCTGCAGGCTCTAGGGGAGAATTCTTCCCTGCCTGTTCCATTTTCTGGCACCTGGAGGTGTAGGTTGGCTTATGGCTGAACAACTCCAATTTCTGCCTCCGTCGTCACTATATAAATGACATTCTTCAATGTGTCTGTATCTCAAATCACCCTCTCTCTCTTACAAGGATGCTAGACAGTGAAATTAGTACCCTAAATACTGTATTGTCTCATCTTGAGAGGCTTTACTCAAATATATCCGTAAAGACCCTATTTCTGAATTCATGTTTAAGGTTGTTGGTGGTTAAGTCTTGATCTCAATTTTTTTCAGGGGGCCATTATTCAACACACTACATTACTATAAGAATAAAACAGATCCAAGAGACCAATTGTCCAAAGTTTGCCCAAGAGGAAGCAGAAGATGTAAATGTGGCACTGTTTTCAAGGGTAGGGCCCTCAGGTTGCAGGGTCAATGTGAGCAAGGGAAAAAAGCAAACGTTGGATGAGGAACAGAAATTGGGGAAGGAACTGAAGTTCTGTGGATGAATAACTACAATCCTCTTGCCAACTCTCTTCCTCCTTCTTTTCTGCCCCATTCAGATGTCAAAGCTGGCAGTGGTGGCTTTTGTGCTTGACATTCCTGCTATCCATGACCAGAACATGCCACTCTCAAGTGAAAGTGAGTTATCCTTTGAGGGATAGTGAGTTATCCTTGTTCATTTGAGGGGAATCTCAGCTGCTCTCCTTCTGCCACACTCCAAGGGTTTATTCAGTCTGGACCCTCGGCAGAAAGACAAGCAATGGGGGAACTCATTTCTCCTTGAAATGGTCTTATATAAGCTGCCTGTGGTCATGAATCTAGTTCTCCTTACACGTAAAAACAAACGCAGAATCAAGGCTTATCAGACACCATGGAAGAAAATGATCAAGGTTGTTCTGGTAATTCACATCAATTTTTATAATTCATGATACAGGTAGCAATCACTATGCCCTACACATTGAATACAACTCTAGGATAACGTAAAGCAAACACGCTCTGAAAAAAATATGACTTTCTACTTTCCTAAAAATTTCAAAAAACTATCACCTCAATTTTACCCATCTTTGAAACAGGATTATAGAGGATTAATAGAGTCAACACATGGAAATGCTTACAGAAAACAACATTTTCCCACTCAGGTTTATTTAAGAATTATTTTCCTGGGAAATGATTCTTAAATTATCTATCTTACTCTGAATCTAGTCAAAAGACTAAGTTGTATTTCAAACAAGGGAGGCTTTCTTATAAAGATTTATGAAGCAATGAGAGGAGAATAACTATAGAATGTAACGAAAAGGGTAAAAGGAGTGGTAGGTGTGAAGGACAGTAACCAAGGGAAACTTCCCATGACTCACGTGGCTTGGTCCACTCCAAAGCCACGGGGCAAACAGAGGTGTCCCTTGAGGGCACAGGCAGGAAAGCCACCACTGCTGGGCAGATGTGTAGGAGTTGGTTCAGTGCAGGTGACGGGAGCAGTGAGCGGTTGGGAAGGCTGTGGGCAGGGGATTAGCAAGCTGGGCCAACGCTGCAAGGTTTCCAAGGGACGACAGGGTTAGGGCACATGGCAAGAACTGTAACCAGCTGTCCTCCCACTTGGCCTGCTCACAGGGAGCAGCACAGAGAGGCCATTTCCTCTTGCAGTGTCCCTCTATCCCCCTCTACCGGAGGATTTTAAACATTGCATTCACTGTAGAGAAACGCTTAAAGAAATCTCATCCATTGGCAAACGAATTTGAAGCTGAGAGTCAAAAGATTGATAATGGTAACAGAATCTAAGAAATCCTATTGGAAAAGTGTTTTGTAATTGAAAATCAGCTGCATTCTTGTCACTGGAGAAGTGCAAAGAGGCAATTATTAAGCATTCAGTACTATTTTCTTTCCTTATTTTCTCAGGATTGGACTATTGATATGACAGCTAACAGTTTACTGCCAGGTACACTAAAAGTAGTTTTAGATGCATGAGCCTATTAAATGCTCACTATAAACTTTAGAGGTAAGCACTATTATTATTCACACCTGAGGAAACTGACAAATACACTTTATTGACCATAAATTTGGATTAGAAAAGTAGCCACAATCTTTATAGCCACTTACTGGAGGAAGAGAAGGTGTTCTACTTAACCAATTGTCATGATAGTTTTGATAACACTGCTCCTCTTGCGGAGACTGAAACAGTCTTATAAAACTAAAACACTTAAAAGAGCAAATACTGATAAAATTCAGTTAAATTGATTACATCACAGGTGACGTTTTTATTTATAATAATAGAAAACACCTCAAGAGATTATTTATGCTTCACCATCTCAAAGAGGTCACTATCTAAATATTCAGTCTTTCTACAATGAGTATTCTTTTTTCTTTGGAAGAACTACAAGGGTAGAAAACTACAGTCTCTGCAGCCAAATGACAATTTGAGTTTTTATTGTTGTGACTGTTGCTGTTAATTTGTTAAGTGATTTTTTTTTTGCTTTTAGTTAAATAGAAAATAGTATATCAGGGAGCTAGACTGGTCTGAGTGGGATCTTTTTGCATCACATGCTGAGGTTATATGTTGAGAAAGCATATCTGAGGAGGAAGATGTTAATGTAAGAGAAAATTTCTTCCATTATCTTTTATTCTTAAGATTATTAGAGCTTTTCTTTTTGCCTAATTAAACATTCTCCTGTATCCCTCTGTGTTTTCCCTGTCTGACAGGCCAGGCTAACTACAGCCAGACTGGTCTTTCCTGTTGCAGAACAGACATTATTTAGTTATGGTGAAAGGGCCGAATGTCCCACCAAAAGGTGAAAGCATTTTAGAAAAAAAATGGATAACATGCTGAAAAAATGAGAAAGATTCCTGGCATGGAAAATCCCTTGGGAAACATATTTGCTTAATAAAGGATCTTTACTATGAAAACAAAGAGCTCATAGCTCTTTTTAGTCAACTGAGACCATGTACTTGATTCTGAAGGCAAATCAACAAATTTACTTTTAAACATTTTTTGAACAAATGTCTTGATCAGGAAAAGAAAAAAAATTATCAAGAATCTTATTTAACCTAAATGAAGTAGATTTCTATAGTAAGATGACTTTTACATTGACAATAAAGCATAGTTTTGTACACATTACAAGTGGTACTGATGAAGATATCTAAAAATAGTGAGTGTTCCTAAATAAATTTTTCATGTTTTGATTTGGAATGAAGTTTTACATTTATATTTCAAACTCCTATTTGTCGGATTATTTGGGAAATATATCATGATACATGCTGATAGCCAAGGAACATTTCATTACTGTAAACCTTGGCTGGTTCCTGGCTCCTCTTTGCCCTTCATGGTTGTATCATCTTATTCAAGTCATTTTACTTGAAGCCATGTGTTCAGTTAGACTGCTATGACAATGTATGTGTAATCACCATTTCTCAGTTCTTTGCTGTCATTATGAGGATAGAACCAAAATCGTGTGCATGGCAAGAATTTCTGAACTGGAGATCGTAGTGTGTTCTTGCTTAGAATCTTTGCCTCCCACATTTTTGGAAGTGGACCAGATATAGCCCCCTCTCAAATTATGTGTGAATGGTTGGATTGCATCCTTCCCCCAAGGGAATGGCTCCCAAACTATGTTACACATAAGATTAAACAGACAATGATAATCCCGGATGGAAAGAGCCTGGGGCATGGAAACGGAAAGCAAGAGTGTGGGACAGTCACTCACCAGCTGTGTGGCTTTTGGCACTTTACTTCCTGCTCTGAGCCTCAGTTTCCACTTTAGTAGAATTGAAACAATGATTGACCTCAGCACCCTGCATAGCTGTTGTGAGGACTGATCCTGGCAATGTAGATCACAGTTCTTCATGATCCATAGAAATAGTCACAAGTTATGAAAATAATATTAGAAGGAGCAATTGCAGTTGATAAATTTCAGTTCAGATACTCTTTCTTTTGACTGGTATGTCTTGTGTTGGTTCTACAATGTCATTGTTTTAAATTTTTTTACTTCATTTCACCTTTCTGCCCATTAACATTTCATGATACTGAAATATTAATTAATTAAAAATTAATTATATTGAGAAAGTAAAATAAATCTTCAATCTAAAAGAAGACTATTTATATTTGGGTTATACAGTATATTTGATAAAAGCTTTCAAACTGGATATTTTTTATTACATGATACTATAAAGTTTTGGAGAAAGAAAACTGAATTTTGCTTCCCCAAGAAAATTATTTTTAACAACCAACTCAGTAAACTGAAAAAAATGGCATTGAAAATCATAATTGGTTTGATTAGAATGATTTTCAGAATGTTAATCTGTGATTCACAATGATCTGTACTGAATTTTTTCTTTTCAGCTTGAGAATTATTTTCAATTTTACCTGAATTTCCTTAGAACTTATAGCAAAATATGTATTATCAACTGTGCCAACTCTTGGAACTTGAAATATGTTTTTATGATTATAATTTTTACTTGTAATTTTATTGCTGACTCTGATTTTGTTCCTCTGCAAATATTACCTGCATCAAGCACATATAAAGCATTGTTTCCTTAAACACATATGATGGCAACCATTTGAGTTGATTGCTATACCCTGTCAATGGTAAGCGAGGATTGAGTATCAACTCAGCTACTGCTGAAATGCAGACCAATTTAATAGCTCAAATGAGGAAGAAGTAAATTGAACAGTGCAGGCCAAAATATTCCGTATTTGGTCCTAAAGAGATTACAGGAAGGAGAGAACACAGTGTAACAGTATTTTAAAAGGAGACAGGTTTCTGATGGTTCTGTGCTTTATCAGTTCACAATCAAAGTAAGCAACATAAATCCGTTTTTAAAACACTAATAGGTTTTAGATTCTTTTCAAAGAAGGCCAATTTCTTGCAGATGTCAGGGGCATTAAAACTCTGGTTTCTTAACCTTTATAACCATGGAAAACTGCAAATCAGGATTCATTTTGCTTTGATGGGGGACACATGCTTCCTCTGCCCTGTACCCTTGTCCACAGCTAGGTGCTCAGGTACTCAGGTTGACTTCCTCTGCTCTTCCCAAGCTCTTATATGTAGTGGTGGTCAATTTTCTTTAGACCAAATAAAACATTCCAAGATGAGCCTAAGATGGGGTTGTTCATTAGGTCTTACATGGATAGCCATGTTCCATAGTAACTATATAAATATAAAAATTACACTCTAGTATGCTATCAAAGTAAGCCATCATATGAGGCAAATGCTCTGTTCATGAAATAAAAAACTTGTGTTTCGCATAAGACACTTGTCTTCTTTACGCATTGTAGCCTGCATTGTACAGTGGTTACTGGTGTTACCCACAGGAAGTCGTTGTGAACCTGACCTACAAAGAAAGAAGAGACCTTTCCAGTCCAAATCCTTGCTCCACCATTTTCTTGCTGGTGAATCTTGGGCCATTAACTTAACTTCTCTGTGTTTTGATTTCCTCAGTTTTAAAATAGGATTAATAACACTGCATTCACAGATTTGTTATGAGGATTAAATGCTCTAATGTTTATAAAGCACTCAGTGCTTATTAAGTGTTTGCTAAGTAAATTAGTGTTGTAATCACACAAATGGATGTTATCATTACCATATATTTATTCAAAACAAAATGGAATGTTGCTGGTAAAATGTTTAAAAAGTCATATTAAGACATTATGAAGTTTAGAAACCTAAACAAGAATACAATGAACTAAATAGCATTCTATTAGCACAAATATATTTTAAACAACACAAGATAGAATAATCTGTCATAATTTGACACCAACAATTATTCTTTCTTGTTGAGCTATGCTGAAACTAATTGTGGTTCTTGTAGTTTTGTTTGTTTTAGTTTGGAGCAAAGGATATTTCATTATTAACATAGTATACTGAATTGTCCAACAGGGATACTTACAAATGCTTCCCGATCTTTTAAAATTACTCTCAAGCCGGCTGATAGCTCTCTCCCCAGAGTTCAAAAGTGATAGCCAAAGCACATCTTGCATTGGTGATAAATATTAATAGTATCCTATGTATTTCTTTTTCAACTTTTGGGTCTTCCTCCAATTTATTTATTAAAATTGTATATTTATTGAAATTATTTCATTTTTTAAAAATTAGTTGGACTGGATTAAGAAATGTCAAGAAACCAGTGTATTAGTTTTATGTTTCTGCCATAACAAAATATTACACAAGCTTAGTGGATTAAATACTAAGGATCTTAATATCTTAGAGTTCTATATGACTTGAACCCAACTCTAACCTAGTGGGTCTAAATTCAAGACCTCAGCAGTCCCTGTTCCTTCTGAAGGATCCAGGGGCAAACCCTTTTCCACACCCTGCCTTGGCTTCAGGAGGCTGCCCCTTTTAGCTGAGGGACCCATCCCCTTTCAGCCAGCACTTGGTAGTCCCATGCTTCCCCTATCACAGCACTCTGAGACTGACCTTATTTTTTTTTCCTCTTTCAACTTTTAGTGAGCCTTACAGTTAGATTAGCCCCACCCACTTAATCCATGATAACCTCCCTATTTTATTGTTAATTGATTCAGAACCTTAATATCATCTGCAACCTTCATCCCCTTGATCATTTAACTGAACATATTCGTAGTTTCTAGGAATAAGGCACAGATATCTTTAGGGAAAGGACATTATTTTGTCTACCTCAGCCATTAACCATAATCATCCTGTGAAATCTTGAGTTAACTGGGTCTTTCCTGTATCAGTTTTGTGACTAAAGTAATAAATTCAACTTGCCTCCAAATGCCCAAGAGCTGTGTAATGATGATGGGTTTACTACCCACAAGTTGAAGCAGAAAATGCAAATATATATTTTAGCTATCATCACATCTTGAGG
>PVKS010004482.1:0-27500 GCA_004027875.1 Aplodontia rufa | reverse complement strand
AGTACTTTGTAAATTTTGGATATTAGTTCCCTGTCAGAGGGATCACAGGCAATAATTCCCTCTCATTCTGTAGGTTGTCTCTTGACTGTTTTTACTGTTTCCTTGGCTGTGCAGAAACTTTTTAGTTTAATGGCATACCACTCATTGATTTTTTACTGTAATTCTTTCACTTTAGGAGTCTTGTAGAGGAAGTCATTGCGAGCTCCCATATGCTGGACCTAATTTTTCTTCTAGCAGTTGTATGCCAGCTGGATTAATTCCTAAGTCCTTGATCCATTTAGATTTGATTTTTGTGCAAGGTGAGAGATAAGGATCAAATTTCAACTTTCTGCATGTGGCTGTCCTTCTCCAGCACCATTTGAATATGCTGTCTCTCCTCCATGTTGTATTTTGAAACCCTTTGTGAAAGATTAGATATTTAAAGATTTGTGGGTTTGTTTCAGAGTCTTTTATTCTATGCCATTGGCTTAATTCCTTTTTTGATACCAGTACCATTCTGTTTTTAATACTACAGCTCTATAGTATAATTTTAGATCTGGTATTTCAAAACCATCTGTTTCATCTTTCTTGCTTAGTAATGTTTTGGCTATTTTGAGTTTCTTTTTCTTTCATATGAATTTGAGAATTGCTTTTTCTATGTCTGCAAAGAATGACATTGGAATCTTGATGGAGATTATACTGAATCTGTACAGTGCTTTTGGCAGATTGGGCATTTTAATTATATTAATTCTGCGTAATGAAGAGCACAGAACATCTTTCCATCTTCTCAGGTCTTCTTCAATTTGTTTTCAGTGTGCAATAATTTTCCTTGTAGAGGCATTTTACTTCTCTTGTTAGATTAATTTTCAAGTATTTTATTCTTTTAGAGGATATTGTGAAAGGTACTGATTTCCTAATTTCTTGTTCTGCCCTAATATTGTTGGCATATAGGAAAGGTATTGATCTTGTGTTGATCGCAAGGGTGTTTATCTTGTAGCCTTCTACTTTGCCAAATCTGTTTATTAGCTCTAGCAGTTTTCTGGTGGAGTTTTATGTATCTTCCAGATATAGGACCATGTCATCAACAAAAGGAGATATTTTGACTTCCTCCTACATGTTCTTATCCCTTTGATTTCTTCCTCTTGCCTGACTGTTCCAGCCAGGGTCTCAAGGACTATATTGAATAAAAGTGGTGAAAGTGGGCAGCCTTGTCCTGTTCCAGAGTTCAGTGGAAATGCTTTCAGCCTTTCTCCACTTAATATTATACTAGCTGAGAGTTTGGTATATATGGACTTTACAAAGTTGACAAGTTCCTTTGATCCCTATTTTCTCTAAAGTTTTTAGCATAAAAGTGTTTAGATTTTATTGAAGGTCTGCATCTATTGAGAAGATCATATGGTTTTTGACCTTAATTCTGTTTAAGTGATGAATCACATTTTTTGATTTGCATATGCTTGCATACTTGGAATGAAACCCACTTGATCATGATGAATTATTTTCTTGATGTGTTTTTGAATGCAGTTTGAAAAAAACTTATTAAGGACTTTCGCATCAATATTCATGAGGGATATTGTTGATGTGTCTTTGTTGGGTTTTGATATCAGAGTAATGGTTGCTTCATAAAAAGTGTTTGGGACAGTTCTCTCTTTTTCTATTTCTTGGAATAGCTTCATAAGGAGAGGTGTTAGCTCTTCCTCAAAGGTGTGGTAAAATTCTGCAGAGAATCCATTAGGTCCTGCCTGAGCTTTTCTTCTTTGGAAGACTTTTAATTGCTGTATGGATTTTGGTGCCTGTTATTGGGCTTTTTAGGATTTCAATTTCATCCTTTGTCAGTTTGGGGATGTTGTATGTGTCTAGAAATTTGTCCATGTTATCCAGGTTATCTGATTTAGAGGAATATAGATTTTCAAAATATGTTCTGATAATCTGTTTGATTTCAAAGGGATCAGTGGTGATCACCCCCTTTTCATTAGTGAGTTTGTTGATTTGCTTTGATTCTCTCCTTCTTTTAGTTAGATTAGGTGAGGTCTGTCAATTTTATTTATTTTTTCAAAGAACCAGCTCTTTGGTCAATCCTTTTTTGTTTTTTGGTTTTTTTTTTTTTTTTGCTTTTTGCAATTTCATTGATTTCAGCTTTGATCTTGATTATTTCCTGTCTTCTGCTGGCTTTGGCCTCAGACTGTTCTTCCTTTTATAGAGATTTGAGTTGGAGTATAAGCTTATTTGTTAGGAATCTCTCTTGATTCTTAATGTGTACATTCGGTGCAATAAAATTTCCCCCTAATTATGCTTTCATGATGTCCTGGAGGTTTTGATATGTTGTGTTTTCATTCTAATTCTCTTCCAAGAATTCCTTAATTCTGTTCTTATGACTTCTTGGATCCATTCTTCATTTAATAGGATGTTATTCAATCTCCACATATATGTGTGTTTTGTGCCGTGATTTTTGCTATTAATTATTAGGGTAATGCTATCATGGTCTCATGGAATACACGAAATACCTACTTTTTTATATTTGCTGAGATTTTCTTTGTGAACTAGAATATGATCTGTTTTGGAGAAGGATTCATGTGCTGCTGAGGAGGAGGTACACTCTGCCAATTTGGGGTGGAATATTCTATAGATTTCTATTAAGTCTGTTTGATTTATGGTGTTTTTTAGACTGGAGATCTCTTTATTGTTTTTTTTGCTTTGATGATCTGTCTATTGGTGATAGAGGTGTATTAAAATCTCCCAGTACTACTGTGTGGAGGTCCACTAGTGATTTTATATCTTGAAGTAATTTTTCCACATAGTTGAGAGTGTTGGTGTTTGGAGAGTATATATTTACTATCATTATATTTTCCTGTTATATTATTCCCTTTCCTAGGATGTAGTGACCTTCTTTATTTCTTTTGATTAATTTATATTTGAAATCTACTTTGTCAGATATAAGAATTGCAACTCCAGCTTGCTTTCTTGGGCCATATGCCTGGTAGATTTTTTCCATCCTTTCACCCTTAATCTGTGGGTGTCATTGGCTTAAAATAGGTTTACTATAAGCAGCATATTGTTGGATTTTGTTTTTTGATCCAATCTGCTAGTCTGTGTTTTTTTCCTTTTTTATTAGATGAATACGGACTTACAATTGAGGGGGAATCATTATCAAACAATCAAGAACAAATGTGTAATTATATAGTTAGCCAAGGCTGATGCCATGTCATGGTTGCCACCCCTTGGGCTCCCCATGGTTCTATGTTTCCCCCAAAAGAACCCCTGTGTTAAATGGACTTCTTGTGGAGGTTAAAGATCTCCTTCTGAGATGATTCCCCCATACTCCTCCCCTCCAGTCTCCTAGATATCCTTCCTAATCCTTCTCCCCCCCCAACCCCCTCCCTACATCTCCAGGTATCCTAGGCAAGGATCCCCTGTTTGTGTAAAAATTCATTCATTTTGAGATTATTATTAGCTTAGCCATCTAACATACTGTCTCCAGATGTATTCTAGCTTCCACAAATGAAAGAAAACATTCAGCCCTTGAGTCTCTGAGATTGAGATACTTCCCTTAGCATAATTTTTTTCATCTCCATCCATTTGGCTTCAAAAGTCATAATATCATTTTCTCTAATGGCCGAGTAGTATTTCATTGTACATATGTACCAAAGTTTTTATATCCATTCATCGAGTGAGGGGTATCTGGTTTGGCTTTATATTCTAGTCTGTGTCTTTTGATTGGAGTGTTGAGACTGTTCACATTTAGTGTTAGAATTATTATGTGGTTGAGGTTCATATTCATTGTGTTTATTAATAAACTCTGTGCTGTCTTAGTTGTGTTTTGATACCATGTATCTTTATTGAATTTACTCTGTTTGTGGGTTTTGAAAATGTTAGCTTGTTCTTCTATCTGGAGTTTATCTTTGGGGATTATTTGCAATGCTGGTTTTCTGTTCACGAATGCTGCAAGCTTGTTCTTATCATGAAATTTTTTATTTGCCCTTCAAATTCGAAGTTGAGTTTTGATGGTTGCATGTGTGTTCATTCAGGCATTGCAAGATCTCTTTCCATGATTTTCTTGCTTCAAGAATCTGAACTGAAAAGTCAGATGTGATTCTTGTTGGTTTACCTCTGAATGTGATTTTGCATTTCTCCCTTGCCGCTTTCAATATTCTTTCCTTGATTTCCCTGTTGTACATTTTTAATATGATGTGTCTTGGTTGGTAAGCTTCTCATTTGATTAGGCCTATTGGGTTTCCTATTAGCTTCCTGGATGAGCATATCTGACTCTATTTTTATGTGGGCAAAATTTTCTTTAGCAATTTCCTTGAGAATGTTCCTTATCCTATTCGTTTGTGTTTCAATTTCTTCCTGTATCCCAATTACTCTTAAATTGTCTCTTCTCATTTCATCCCAGACATTTTTAAAATTCTGTTTGTGTTTTGTGAGGTTTTTTTTTTTCTTTTTTGTCATCCTTGGGCTCTAGCTCGCTCAGCCTATCCTCAATGTTAGAAATTCTTTCTTCAAGAGCTGAGGTTCTGTTTTCTATAGAAGTTAATCTATTGCTAAATTTCCCATGGTCCTTTCATGTCATTGACTACAGATTTTAGCTCTGTTACTTCCTTTTTGAGTATGTCTATTTCTTTGATAATAGAGTTTTTCATCTCTTGAGTTTTCTCACTTAGTCCCTTCATTATATTTTCTTTTAGCTCATTGTTACTTTTAGTAATCAGATCTGATAATATTTTCAAGGTTTTCATCTCAACCCCTATCCATGGCATCCTATTTGCAGGAGTTTTGGGTTTGAGGTGAACCTCTCCTTGTTTGATTCTTCATTTTTGAAGAGTTTCCTGTGGATCTCTGAATTGAGATTTCCTGAGGGGAAGATAGGCAGTTCTCTAGGTGGTTTTCCCTTGCAGGTCAAAGGGTCAGATCAGCCATCAACTCTTGATGATCACCTTCTTCTAGATGCTGTTTCTGCCTGGGTCCTCATGTTGTTCTACCTTTTGGTTGCAAGCTCAAGGTTGCAAATTTGAAACTACCATAATGCAGGGTGTCAGGTAGGTTGCGCTGCTCCAGGCAGGGAACTGCCCCAGGTCCTGAGCAGGGGCTGCTCCAAACTGGGGTCCTACCAGTCTAATGCTGAATGCCTTCTGGAGGGACTCAAAGAGGCTCCAACAGCAATGCTGGCTGTGAGGTAGGTGGGGCTGCTCCAGGCCCCTGTTTGGTCCTGAGTAGGGCTGCTCTGAATGGGGGTCCTTCTGGTTGACAGAATCAATTAATTTTATTTAAGTTTTTCATGTGACTTTTGTTGCTTCATTGTGCACATGGTGCTGAAGTTCGAACCTGTATCCTAGGGCATGCCAGGCAAGTTCTGCAGCTGCCATGTAACTGCCCCAGCCTCCAGTTCCTTCATTTTTAAAGACAGATTTATAGTAGCCATCATGATGAGCTGAAGCAAGCTTAACACTAAATTAGTAACTCAACTGATCTTGTTCTCCTTTTCATTAATTGGAATAATGGATAAGCTGTTTTATAAGACTTGTATAGAACTTACATAGAACTATGACTTGATTTTCTTCAAGACCTATTTTCCTTTGAATTAGTATCCACAATACATGATATTGCAAGCAAAATTCTACATAATTTGCAAATACTTTAGGCATTGATGGACTCCAAAACGTTTTGTGAATCTTTTTTTTTTCTAGAATAGAGAGAAGGACAGTGTGAGAGAGAGACAGAGACCGAGACAGAGACAGAGAGAATCAATTTTTATTGAAATTTTCACATGACTTTCGTTGTTCTGACATTTAGCTATGTATGTGGTACTGGAATTTGAACCTGTGTACTTGCGCATGCCAGGCAAGCGCTATAACTGCCAAGCCACCACTCCAGCCCTTGCTTTGTGAATCTAAGGAAGAAAAAATTTTATTCCCTATATACTGATGAAAATTGCTTTTCTGGCTTAAAAGTTGATTTAAAAAAATTCTATAAGAATTGTCATACTTTTGTAACTGCACATTTAATGTAATTTTCCCTTTAATCTGCAAAGTGCAACTTTATTGCACTGTATCCTAAAAATTTCTGATTAAGATAAAGAAATAATTAAATATTTTATTTGAATTTAAACTAAGTGACATGAAGCAAATTAGCCTGAAAACAATGGTACCAGCCACGTGAAATTAAAACATTAAACATGAAACATAGAGACGAATGAGTTTGGTTTCTAAATTGTCACTGGACTAGTCAATAAAAAAACTAATAGAAAAGCTCCAATTGTGTAATTTTATTATCTGGGATACTCATGACCTAGGGAGACTCCAGTCCCAGGGCTGGACCTATGCAAGGCTCTTGACACAGGGAGCACAGCGGTGAATTCCCATTTTCTTGAAAAATGGAAATCACAACCTCCCGAATAACCACTTGAAGAAGTAGCATCTGGAAGGCATATTTCATTTGTTTTAAATATGTAATATTTAATAACTGCTTTTATTTAAACCGTGAAACAAAAGTTATACTTTTATTCTTGAGAATTATTTTTCCTAAATACTTGGTAATAATGTGAGAAAATACAAGTTTTTTTTCCTACGACTGGGATATATATGAATCCTACTTTTATTTGTTATTATTTAATAAAGTGGATTTTATTCGGGAATGATGGAAAGTTGGTGAGATATTAAATGTGTGGTGGTGAAGATTTCCTAAAACTCTCTGCCTTGTAACTAAATTTCTAGATCCACAAGAAGTAAGTTGCATTAGCGAATGAAAGTGTTTAGGATGTAGTAAAACTGTAGTAATACTTATTTAATCAACTCTGAAATTAAAGGGTCATGTTAGAGAAAAATTGCCACAGTCAATAAAACAGCAACAAACATTAAAATGTTTATAAAGAAATTAATTTTATCACATTGTATGAGTTTTAAACTAAATTGGAATTCAAAATATATTTTATTTTACTTTGCCATTTAATAAAATGATTCATCTATATTCATTAACATAGAGTAATATATGCAATTAAGCATTGGATTTTAACAGTGCAGTTAGTCCAGAATATATTTACGATTTCTTTGGGCAAACAAAGAGATAATAATATATTAATGAAGTCCTTTTCAATATAAAATGAATTTCATATAAGTAAAGATTAAATAAAAACTGCATTTAAATCTATGTAAAAATGGAAATGAAGTTTAAATAGCTATTGTAAACTCTTTCTACGTTTAGTCCTCTATTTTTTTCTTTTAAAATCCATTTTTAAAAAAGCTTGGATAGGAAAATTTGGAAAATAAATAGCTTTTTGTTGGTAGGGGCTTTTGTAAACAACATTCAGTGTAATCAAATCCTATTTTATTTTACATGAGAAGTTGACATGGATGTATTAGTTCTAAAAAGCTAAGTGGTACTACAAACTTAATAGATGAAATAGATGAAATAGAGAATGAAACAGAAAACACAGTCTCAGGCTAATGTTACTGGCTTTATATCAGTGGTGTAAAAATTTATACTAAAACAGCACTGATGGTACCTGCCTGTCACCAAGCAGGAATGGGGGACTTCGGTATTTAGAATCTTCTTTTTTCCTGCTATAGCAGTGTTTACTATTGATTGTTCATCAGCCAACTCTCACACTTTGCAGCTTCCCTGTTTAATTTTACTCTGCTGGGGCAAATAACAGGACATTTACCTTGTGGTTATATCTTCTGTTTTCACAAAAGGTAGTCCTGAGCCTATTGTTTGAATAATTCCTCCGAGGAAGAATGCTATGGTTTTTAAGTTAGGTCCTATTTTTATGAGCTATGAAAAACCAAGTCAGATGAAGTCTGTTACTGGTTTTGATAACTTCACCCACTTTTCTAAAAAGTGAGAAGAGGTACCTGGCAGTACTTCTGTAGGCTGGAACGTAGCCCTGGGCCTCTCATGAAATCAATATCAATTCTCCATATTGATGAAGGAACAGAGTCAAACAGAACATCTTGGTTGTTTCAGGATGGGGAGTTCTCTGTGTTCACTAAGGATAATTTCATAGTTTGAAGAGTTATTTGGGAAACGTGGCTCCACCTCTTTTCATTTACAGGCACTGAGGCATAGGATGACTTTGCCATCTAAAAGCTGCAGCTTCTGAGTCACTCTTCAGCAGTGGAGGTGGGAACTCGGTGGGCATGAAGTGGACAAGCACCAGGAGCCAGGGTAGAGGAACCACAAGCTTCCACGTGCAGAGCTGACATACTGAGGGGTTGCCACAAAGGAAGCAGAGTGAGCCACCAAGAGATTGTGTAGGAATGAAGAGTAAATTCTTAGGAGTGTCCTCTGAGTCTCTCTCTGACAGCTGGTGAACGAGAGGTGGTCTTAGCAACCATGGCTGTGTGATGTGGTTGGTTGTATTTTGAAGCCACTAGTGAAGAATCAGAGTTATTTCTGAAATTCTATTGGAGGCCAAAACTGCCTGAGACTTTACACATCAGCAACTAAATCAAGTGAGTCTCTAAGATCACTCACTTATTTGAAGAAATAGTTATGAGGAAATATAAGATGCTAGTCTAACGAGCTGGTCTCTTCAGTTACTGTGGTCAGTTTGGATACTGCTGTTCACCCAGCACATTATCCCTCCCTTCCTTTCTAATCATCCCCAAGTTTATCTCCTCTGAGGCTCAGACTCAGCCCTGAGACTGATTGACCAAAGTGTATAAAAGCAGAGGCCTTCTTGCCACAGAAAATCCAGATCTTCTCTTTTCTTTAAACTTGATTTCATAATAAAAGAACGCAAGGCAGCAGTTCTAATATGAAGACAATTTTATTACCTCAGTGTAGACAGATAGGAGAACACTGACTGCTCAGTTCCACATTTTAGAGATCCAGAGAGTCTCAGCATATCTTTTGTTACAACCGTGGAACATCTTCAGAAACGAATAGCTGACGTTCGCACAGTTCTTAGTGTGAACCGGATGCTTTTCCAGCTGCATCATGCAGGGTAGCTCGTTCAATATTTGCACGACAGGCTCTGTTGAGATCATTCTGATTTCACATGCAAAGAAACTAAGGCACTGAGCACTGAAGTGACTTGTTCAAGGTCACACCTTTGGTAAATGACAGAGCGGGGGTAATGAAGCCAGAGACCCTATGCTCAATCCTTATATATATTGCCTTCATTTACTTATAATAATAAAATTTCAAATTAAAATTCCCATTAAATGTTCTTCATATTCATATTATCTTGGTAATTAGTATAATGATTATATGTAAATAAGCACTACACAACTTGTGGAAAAGGCAAAGTTAATTTAAGTAGGTTGATGAGGTCCTGCATATTGCATTATTACTTCACTTGAGGGTTTTGCTATGGCTCATGCCATGGATAAGTAGCCAAGGTCTTGTCTTAAAAGCAATGTTCTCTCCAATATTGTGGTACAAATTACTAAGGATTCAACTATGTAAATTAGACTGTGCTTTATTTTAAATGCACTTTAGGAATCTGAAATTGTACTTTGGTGCACTAGAGATTGTCTACTCCTGCATCCCATAGGATGTGGCTCTCGGAACTGCATCTCTCTATTTAGCTTGCTTTCCACTCCTCTTACTGTGGAAAGCCAACCTTTTCCTTCTCAAAGGCACCCTGTAAAGCAGACAGGCCAGTCCTTTGTCCTGGATGAGTATGGCATTTCCAGCTACAGGGGAATCATTTGAATCTTTGTAAAAGAAAGTCAGACTGTTCCCACCCTGGGACACTTCCACCTTCTGCCTGGTGCAGTCTCCATGACTGGAGGCTTCCTACTCAGATGTGGGGACAGACAGGACAACTGTCTACTGCTCATCTCCCTTCCCCACCCTTTCACTGCCCAACTCAAACCTTAACCATTTGTGCTGTGGTCCAATCTAGGACTTGCTGGTCTCCCTGCTTCTTAGAAATAGTGGGATCTGCAAACATGGGAGGGACAGAGGCCACTGTGATTTGCAGTGTCAGTGTCAAATAAAAGCATGGGTCAGCAATTCCTAACCTGGGCTCTGAAAACCCTAAAAGTTCTGTGAATATATTTCAGAAAGGTCCATGAAATTCAAAGGGAAGAAAATGAACTTTTATTTGGTCATTTGGCTGATGTCATTTATTTCTATTCTTATTGTAGGGGATGAATAATTGTATTATCAGTACTTGGGTCCTTATTGATAGCAGAAATCATATATTTTCATATCACCATTATTTATAGATATATACACATCACTGATTTATTTTTAAAGAGAGAGGGACAGAGAAAGAGAGAGAGAGAGAGAGAGAGAATCAATTTTATTTAGTTTTTCACATGGCCTTCATTGCTCCGATTCTTTGTTGTATACTAATGTTGGGGTTTGAACTCACAAACTGACACATGCCATGTAAGTGCCATAACCACTGAGCCACTGCTCCAGCCCGGCATATCACTGTTTTATAATCAAAGTGGCTACTAGACTTACTAATAGGTTCTGTTATTTCATATATTTAACAAAAGAAGTACAGGTCATATAATGATGTATTTATATTTAGATAACAATATTTAACATAATTGATTGATTTATTTTATACTTCTTTTTATTTTATGCATTTAAAGTTATTTTTCTGGGGAACAAACAAAAAAGTTAAGAATCTCTGCTATAAGATGATATACGGGGGCAAAAAGAGAGTAGAAAAATTAATTCATTGGGGGTCTTTCCTCCTTGCATTTTGGAAATTGATGCTGAATTCCTGAGAGCCTTGTACAGAGGGCCGCAGAAAGAACAGGGTTTTGGAGTCTGTTGTATGGTCACGTAAATGTCCCCCTCAAGAGCAGAGAAGTTCAGGAAGACACAGTTGATTGTATTCACTTGCCGTAGAAACAAGAGCTGAAAAATGTCATGCAGGGCCAAACGGGGAAGCACAGCACCCACAGAGGGCAGCAAGTGGAGGCCACAGCCTTTATTGGGATTTCCCTGGGCAATGCAAGGCAAGGCAGGGCAGGATGAGCAGTTCAGGACTGGCAAGTTGAAACCAGTCTGGTGGGCTCTGAGCTACAGGGTCGGTCTCTAGTTTTCTGGCTCCTGGTCTGGGATGGCTGGGGTACAGGAATATTGCTTCTTGGGGTGCATGGGCCATTCAAGGAGGTCTGGCTCTGGATTGGTTAGTTTGCAGATGAACACCATGCCCCAGGTGGGGGCTTGTTGCAATCCCTAATATCTTCCCCACACAGAAACATGTTTTAAGATGTCAAAACATCATAACATATACCAGATTAAAACATATAAATGTAACACACACTATAAAGAGCATCTGAAGGGAATTAGTGTTGCTATCTGGATAATGGCATACTGTTGCTAAAATGTCCATTTTTGTCTACATCTTTCCTAATTGCACTGTGTTCTTTACCATTGAATCTAAAACATCTACTCTCCTTGAAGACAAAGTGCTGAAGGTGTCACTGTTATTGCTATTGATCATCATGTGAAGTGTGCCCGTGAGTTTCTAAGCGCGAAGAAGCCAGTGTGGGCCTTGTTCTCTCGGTAGCTGAGCTGGAGTTGAAAGTGGAGCTCCATGGTCTTTTGAACAGAATGTCCAGTGGACCAGAACACCATGCTATAAGACTGTCTTTTTATGATTTCTCCCTGCTGATCACACCTGGAAAATGCTTTCTAGGAATCAGGTCCATCAGATGGGAGCCCTACCCTGCTGACTTCACAGCACCAGGATGAGAAGGAACCCTGAGACACTGGAGGGTTTCAGTACCCCACTGCCTGTGTGTGGAGAATATATGTCAATATAAATACAGGTATTCGTTTTATCTTTTTTTTCTATTACTATACATGCTAAATAACAATGCTATCCTAGGCTGTGTTCAAAGAGTCAGCAAACAGAGCTTTTTTTTGGTTTATAAATCTTATGTTTATGATCTTGGGAAGCAATGTGAAACAGAATCACTTAATCCTTGAAAAAATAGATACATGCTTTGTTTAATTCAATAGTGTTCTTATTTCACAGACACTGGGAGTTTTTCAAGCAACTGCAATTTTTACAAAGTTCATACAAAGCAAACATAACCCTAGTTGACAACATAACCCTTATTGAGTCCATGAATAACTTAATCCTTGTATATTGATAATGATAATGACTGTATACGCAAAAATAATAGTAAGGTTGGCATTGGTGAATATCTCATGCAGTTTTTTGCACTTTTGTGTAACTGTTGTGGAAAATTACAAATAACTGAGATAAAATATCTAATTTGTTTCTGTTAATGTGTTAGAAAATGTATATACTAAAGAATGAAGGGCATAGAGATAATTATTGTAATTTACCTATAGAATTTATACTCTGAGTCTGTATAATAGTACACCTTCCCTTAGTTGAAAGATTCTTTCTCACCAACTTAATAGAAGTTCTCTATATTTGATCTACTGCACATCGTGACATAGGTTTCTCAATAACAGGTATCTTTTATCTAAGATTAGCCCTGTATTGATTTTTCAGTTAGCTGTTCTTTTCTTTCTTCTTTCTTCCCTACCCTCCCCTTTTCTCTGCTCCCTTCCCTTCCCTTCAATTTTCTTTCCTTCCCTTCTCCTTCCTTCCTTCCTTCCTTCCTTCCTTCCTTCCTTCCTTCCTTCCTTCCTTCATATGGTACTGGTGATTGAACTCAGGGTCTCATGCAAGCTTGGCAAATATTCCACCACCAAGGTACATCCCCAGCCCTCCTTATTTTATTTTTGAGACAGGGTCTCCCTAAGTTGCCCAGGCTGGCCTTGCACTTGTGATCCTCCTACTTCAGCGTCTGGAGTAGCTGGGATTACAGGTGAGAGTTACCTGTTTTCTTGATGACAAAAATATTCCTTTAGTACCTTGGATTCCATCATTTTGCTGTCTTGAATCCCAGCTCCTTGTATTGATCATTTCCCTTCTTATCTGGATTAATAATATATTTTTATTCCTCAAAAAGAGTCTTCTTCTGTTGTCCCATTCTCTGATATTCCAAGTACCCCAGACTCTGGACCTGTGAAACACCAGTCCTCCAAGAGCAAGCAAGCAATTATGACACTATGTGGTGATGGTCATGATCTAGCTGAGCCTCCAAAATGGATTCTGGGTGACTGTGCAGGCAGGCTTGCCAGGTAGTGACTCCTGCATTGAGTTAACCTCAGAAGTGGAAACTAGTTTCTCAGGAACTATCACTTATCCATCTGTTTATTACCAGCTCCTTCCATGGTATTTATATCTGAAACATACAACATGCTCTCAATAAATGTTTGAACTGATTGAAGTATAGTGGAAGCAGGAAGTTGTTGGCAACTGAAAATAATTGTGTGGGTTTGAGTATAGACTGTACTTGATGATGGAGTTCAGAAATGGGTTTGGAAAAATATGTGTCAGGGCTCTAAAATTACTTTCTGTGCCATATAATGTATTTATATTTTATTTTACAAAACAATGAATTTCGGCTGGAGTGGTGGCTCAGCAGTATTGTGCTTGCCTGGCATGTGTGAGGACCTGGGTTCAAATCCCAGCACCACATACATAACTAAGTGTCAGAGCAATGAAGACCAGATGAAAAATTAAATAAAGTTGATTCCCTCTCTCCCTCCCTGTCTCTCTCTCCTCTCTTTCTTTAAAAACAACTGATTAAAAAAAACACCCAAAAAACCAAGGAAAATGTTTTTTAGGGGATTAGTTCATTGACTGGGTTAAGGCTCTTAGACAGCAATCATTTCACCCCAGCCTTCATATTGTCACACTTACGCTTTTTGGGCCACCTTTCATCCAAACCATAGCACATTTCTCAAAATTAAAAAAAAAATTTAAAAGGGCTGGGGTTATGGTTCAGTGGTTAAGCATCCCTGGGTTCCATCCCTGGTACCAAAAAAAAAAATTGTATATCAAAGTGCAAAGGCTATTTTGCACTTTCAAATGGACAGAATGAAAGGACACTCAAACGTATAGAAATTGTACAGGTGACATGTCAGGACCACATTGGAAAACAATGAAAAATTAACATAGTATTAGCAGAACTTCAGGATCTAGAACAAAATGTGGTGCATATTTAATTATTCTCTTGAATGGGAATTGACTTTCTAAGCATTTCGTTTTAGAACGAAAGGAAAAAATTACCTAGTTCACTATATTTTAAAAAAATGCTGTACACTGGATTTTCTATTGCTGCCTAGGGCTGTTCACTGGCGCTTTGGAGCACTTACCACTTAACACTGATATAGCCTGCTCTCCTGTCTGTGTTACCTGCCATTGTGTAAGCACTTTACAGATTGCAACCCTGTATCTTAGGTCTCTACATACTCCCTGTCACAGATTGGGCATTAATAAATGCCTCTCCAATGACTTTTCTAAAATTCCAAGTTAAAACAGAAACTCTCAACAAATATAAAGATAATATTTGCAAGGCAACTAGATAACACTAAGACTGTAGTAGAAAAATGTTTTAAAATGTCCAGAGTATTCAGACACCTGAACTACTAACAAGTGATTAAAATGCTTGTCTCACTTCAAATAAGAGAAGTAAAATTAAAATCAGATAAAACAAATCCTGCCTATCCAATCAGCAGATGCACTGATGTTCAGAGTGGTGGTGTGAAAGTATATTACAACAGTCATCCTAGGACACTTGTGAAAAGTCAAACAGAAGATACACTGCTATAATTTCAAAACAACCACAGAACAGAGCCTAATCATACTATTTATAGCCCCAGAGACTACTATGAACTCCAAATACACAATTTATAGGATAGAAAGGAAAATAAAAAAATTTATTAATGTAAACAAAATTATCAAAAATAATTTAGCCACAGCCCAGGGAGATTACTTATATCACTCTTCATGTTCCCTATTATAGGATATACTTGTGTATAAAATATATTTCCTATTCAGTGATGTTACAGACAATACTTTTCTTATGCTTAGATTCATCATATTGTATTATTCTGATGGCTGCTATTACATTCAAGGATGTAATGCACTTACCAGATATACTTTGTTAACATATGAAATATATATATAATTGTAGCTATATATATATGTACACCCACATTGATATATATTCAATATAGGTTCATATACTCATATATTCTTATTTTATGTTAATATATAAACTAATATAATTACATGTACGCAATTGCAATGTACATGTATGCCTTTATTATAATTACATGTACGCGTTTATTATAAAATCATGTATTTTTGTATTTCTCATTGTAAATTAAAAATCCAAATAAATTTTATATCTTAACTTTCATTTTATATTATGTATTCACATTAATATATTTTATACCTTTATATATCTAAACAAGATCTTTTCAATGGTGAGAATAAATTTTTTCTTAATTTCTGACTTTATTAGATATCTATCAATTTTTTATTAAGTAGGTTTCTGTTCCATGTTCATAAGATTAATTTTCTTTTACTCTAAACATAGCTAAATGTTTTATTACAAAATAAAGAATGGGCATCTGACTTTTATTAAGTGTTTTTAGATGTCTTGCAGATTATTATTTGATTATTATGTTTAATACTTCTAAAATTATCACTGCTTACTTTCCTGGGACAAAGCCTACATGTAGGATGTTTTGCACCTTCAATAATTGCTGATGTTGACTTGGTTGTACCATCTAGTGTTGTACACACATGTTCAAAAGGGAGTGTTTGGTAGAGCTAGCTACCCAGCTGGAGAGGATAAGGCACCATAACTTCTTCTCTGTTTCTTCTCCCAGCTTCATAACCTCACATAATATTTAAGAAATCCACTCCCTTTTTCTTCCTCTATGTTCTAGCATTGTTTAAAAAATAGGACAGGGAGATAGAGAGTTAATGCTAGTGGGTAACACGTTTCTTTTTGGAATGATAAAACTCTCTGAAAATTCAATTATAAAATTGTTTCTGCAACTGTGTAAATATACTAAAATCCTTGGAATTGTACATTTTAAGCATATGAACTTAATAGTATGTAAATTATGTCTCAGTAAAGGTGTAACAAACATAACAAAGGTATCTATTTTTTGTAAATTTAACAGATCTCATCATACAAATTTATTTTCCTGTGACTTCATATATACATACATATATATAAACATATATTTAGATACATAGTGATTATATGTGGTATTATGTATAGTAAATTTTTACTTTTAAATTTTAAAAATTTATTTGTAAAAATCTTTACATAATATTTTATATTTTCTGTATATCTTCAGTTGTATATTTTTTGTCTTTCCTAATAGGTTTTCCTTTATTTTTATCCTACTCATTTTTATTATTATTATTATTATTTTGTAAAAGAGAGAGAGTGAGGGAGACAGTAAGAGAGAAAGAGAAAATAATTTTATTTATTTTCTCATCTGGCTTTTGTTTCTTAAATACTTAGCTGTGTATGTGGTGCTGGGTTTTCAACCTAGGTCCTTGCACATGCCAAGCAAGTGCTCCAACACTGAGCCACCACTCCAGCCCCTATCTTTCTCATTCTTAAAGAAAATGTATTCTTAGTCTTCAAATAAATAGCTTTTTATTTTACTTTTTAATAATTTCTTAACTATTTATTTATGTTGAATTATTCTTTTATTCTTTTTTTAGCTTCTTAGATTATATCTGAGTGGGTAGGAAAAAACAGTAGAAATAAATTAAAAATGAAAGTTTACAAATTATTATCATTGACTTATTGGTGATTTTAATTTTCATTATTAGGTTATCTATATTTTTTATTTTATCTAGAATCATCATATATCTGTATTATAGTCAAAAGAAAAGAACCATTGTTTTAAAAATATTACTTGAATGAAAATTCAAATGAACATTTGTAGGAAGAATACACAGTAGGATATTTTGGTTCACAGATAACTTCCTTAACTGTTTGTCATATGGATATTTAGATAAACTTATAAAATACTTAAAATATAAAATTTCTCTTTTGATTGTAAAATAATACGTGCAAAATGTATCCTGACTCTTACCATTACTAACATGGTCATGAGCAAATTTTGTCTTCTCTTCTACATTGCTTAATATGTGTGTACATATATACACACACATACATATATGCTACTAGATGTTTGAATTTAATGTATATTTTATTTACATATAAATTATATGTACTTGGAAGCAGAATAAGATCTGCAAAAATAATTTTATAACTTTGGTTATAACCACATTTGCTGCAGAGAAGGAATCACTTACCCTATTAAACATCATCAGTATGAGTATGACCTCATTAGATATGAGGTATGTGGACGGTGGGATCCACTGGCACAACTGCTGAAAGATTAATTGAGGAGCGCCTGTGGAATATGGAGAGGAGAGAAGGATTTATGCTACGTCTCTGATAAATCTCCCCAATTTTAATAAAGTCGAGGAAAGTAGAATTTGAAAGGCAGATCATTCCAGGTCCTATGACATTGTCAAGTAGTAGGAGCAGTTTTTCTAGGAAGATTAATAGCTCTTCTGGTATAAATGTGTGATTTACATGGCAGGTGAATCTTCCTGCATTCCTTAAACTTGGGTTGACTCCTGACATCTACCTCCATGGTCCCATATGGTCCCACACTCAAGAGAAGAATATGGTTGGGCAGAGTGGCACACATTTATTATCCCAGCAGCTTGAGAGGCTGAGGCAGCAGGATCACAAGTTCAAGCCAACTTCATGGACATAGTGAGAGGCCCTAAGCAACTTAGTGAGACTCTGTCTCAAACTAAAAAATTAAAAGGGCTGGGGATGTGGCTCAGAGGTGAAGTGCTGCTGGGTACAATCATTCATCCCTAGTACCAAGAAAACAAAAATAAGCAAACAAACAAACAAACAAGCAATCAAAAAAGGAGTTAAGTATGGTTTAAAGATGAAAATGTTTAGGGATGTTACTATGCAATTTCATTGAAAGTCAAAATTTTATGTATTTTTTTATATCACAATGTCCACTTATAACTGCCTAAAACCCAATAAGCTTTGTCATACAATAGCAATGTCAAAAAGAAAGTTTAGGTGGGCAATGCAATTATCAAGTGAAAAATGAGAACAGAACTAATGTAGTTATGACACATGTTTAAGTGTGGGAAAATTAATAATTCCTTTTGAGATGAAGTTAAATCTAACAAGTTTGATAAGGGACATTCGTAGTGAATATGATGGGCTAGAGAACAAAGCCAGTAATGTCTAACAGTTTTCTATCTTGACAAATTGTTTGGAGGTGGCATTTCTTGTCCCTACACATGCATGCAGAAAGAAATAGGAGAAATAAAATGGTAAGATCTATTGTGCAAATTGTGAGTTTTTCTTACCTATGAGTTGCAATGACTAATTAGCATCAAGGGACCTAGTCTGAAAGTCAGGTTATGATGGGCTGAAAATGGGTACACCTTCTAATCAAACCACAGTCTTTCTTTCTTTTTCATTTCTTTAAGAGAGAAGGACAGAGAGAGAGAGAGTGAGAGAGAGAGAGAGACAGACAGAATCAATTTTATTTAGTTTTTCATGTGATCTCCATTGCTACAAAACTTAGTTGTATACATGGCTCTGTGGTTCAAACCCATGTGCTTGTGTATGCCAGGCAACTGATATAACCGCCAGGTCACTGCTCCAGCCCCCAAACCACAGTCTTGAATGAAGCCATAAGAGTATATTAACTCAGCCATGGAGAGTAAATAGAATGAGAAGAAAATTCAAGTAAGAATCTCAAGAAATAAGAGAGCTTTTAAATCAGACATAGAAGTTTTGAAATAGAAATAATAAAGAGATTGTCATGGAAGCCAAGGACCAAGGACTTATCAATGAACAGTGTCTGATCAACAGTCTTTAAATATTTTAAAAAGTCAAGTAATTCAAAAACTCAAACAGTATTTCTTGGTCATAGCCTCCAAGGAACTCTAGAGAATATCAGAAGAAATCTATTGGGTATGTGAGTCCAGAAAGGATAGGTCACCAGTTTGATGAATCAGCAGCAAGTATGGAAATTAAAGGAAATTCTCTCACACTTTGGTTTTACACCCAAAGGCCTGCTACAATTTGGGATTTCCTCTGAAATGAATGACATTTTGCTCTCACTGTGAAATTTGAGCTTTAGCATTCTCATAGCTATTCAATCATTTTACCCCATTTATCATGCACTTAGAAAATACACTCAGATTTTTGTTTTGTGTTCTTGCTGTTTAAATATGAACCCTACTCCTCAAACCTCACAAGTATATTCCTTGTTTTATATATATATATTTTTTTTTCTGCCAACCCTTATCATGAGAGCTTTGTAAGATCACATTTATGCTCTAAATGGCAAGGACTATATCTCATTCCTCAGTAATCACAACCCTGAACTAAGGGACTCTATTTCAATATGGGTTAGTTTACAAAAATTTTTGGTAGGCATTATTCTCTTCCCTTAATCTTCAAATGTACTTTAAATCAGCATTTTAAAGAGGGGCTTGTGGAATACTAGTTCTATCAAATTCTCAAACTTTAAAAGATTCTCATTGAGCAACTTGAGAAACATCATACATATTTAACTTTATGGAGATTCCCAATGTACATTAGCATATTAAAAAATCCGGGAAGCCTGGGTAATTTCATCTTTTAAATCAACACATGCTAGTATCTCATCATACTGTCTACAAAACGACACATTCTTTAAACACCTAAAAGTTATTTGAGTTTACCCTTCGGAGAAAGTCTTGAGACACTTGACTTTTTTCTCTCACCAACTGGTCTACATTCTGATTAATTCTGTATTTCCATGGAGGGTTTCAGAGTTGCTGTTTTTTTCATTTGTTCTTCTCACATTATTCTTGCACAGGCAGTATATCTTCTTACACCTCCTACCTCCTACTGTTTCTTGATACCAAATGAGCTTAGCATCTCAAGATCCCTTATGTTTCACTCCAGCACAGCAAATTTCATGCTCTGCCACGCCGCATCTAAATCAAAATAAAAACAGGCTGCTTTCTCTGGGTCTACCCTGAGCCTTTGTCTCAGTCTCAGTGGTGTCTTTGGCTGAAGTTCTATTCCTATGTTCAGGTAAAGTACGGCAGTTCCTTGTTTTGGCAACCAAAGTAAATGACTTTGCAAAAATTTCTTGGTTGCTAAACATCTCAAGTTTTGCCTTCACTCAATGTATTATTTTCATTAAAAGTTTCTATTTAATCTGACCAACTCTGACTTTAAAGAATTTAGGAAGGATTTTGATATTCCAAATTTTATATAGGTTTTTTTCCTTTCTTTTTCCCCCTTTCTAGGTGCCTGTGTTTAGGTTACTAGTGTGTCTTGCCATGGTTTGGATTGGGGAAAGGATACATTGCCTGCACTGTGTGCTTCAATCCTTGAAATGTTTTCTTCCAGAATGCCAAGAACCCTGGAGTCAGTGTGCAGTTTTGTCTTTATTTACTCAGTACTTGTTCCTAAGAACATAAAACTGAATATAACTAATACTAGTAATTAGCACAAGCTCTAAAACACAATGTCAGCATTGCTTTCTGACATACTGAGCTAAGCATTGCAGTTAAAGCTCTATTTGACTGCTTTCCAAGTGTAGATGTGATGGAAATCTGACGGTAACATCTGTAGGGACATTAATCACTTGACTTTACTTAGTTGCACTTACAAGAAAGCAAGCAAACAAGTAACAACAACACAAAACCCTGAGAAAACAGAACGAGCATATGCTTCTTTCTTCCTTCACGGATTAAACATTCCAGGATAATGATTATGTTGTTCATGTTGCTGTTGCTGCTACTGATAATGATCCATCATATTGATACTTTCTTGCAAGTGCTTGGAATCAAGTTATTTTCTTATAAAAAGAAATGCATACATCCTAAATTCATTTTCACTGATTTTTGATAAACATATATACTGTGTAATCTAAACACCCACCAAGATGTAGATTCGAAACAAGTTGTTAACTATCCCCCTTTCAGGTCTTGTACAGGTAAGACCTGCCCTTGGCATGTGTTGCTTGACTTGTGCTTCTTTACTTTTGGCCTTTGGATCTTGATCCAAAACCAAGATAAAAGGGACCCATGTTAATAACCAGTTATTTCTGTAATTTGTAAAATTAATCTATAGTCTAGCTCCCACTTGAAACATCATAAATAATATAAATACCCCTACCTTTCAGAATAACAAAGGTATTATTAGAGACATTCACTGAATAGACATAATATTTCTTTCAGACTAAGAAACTCAATTCTGTAAATTCTAACATGTTAATTTTTAAAGTAATAATTCTATTGTTTGAGTGAAATAATAGATATGGATATATGTATTCAAATAAGATGTAAATAATACAAATGGAAGGAAGCTAACTACAGGTAGCGTTAAGAAAAACAACATAGAAATTTTAAAGCTTGAAGTCGAAACACTAAAGAAAAAAACAGTTTCTTGGAGGGACAAGTATATTTGGCTTTAATGAAGGGAGAGAAACATTCAGAATAATTGCATTGTAATTGTCAGTGATATTTATGTTACAGAAAATAGCTATGTTAAAGCTGCAAAGGCAAGGTATAAAAAAGAGAACATTTTTATTAATAAATGAAACAAATACTCTCTCATCCCAAAATCTTATTCACAGAGAGATTTTTGTTCATCACTTGAAATCAAAACATGAAAACAGGAACAAGGGAAACCTTTGAGGATGTAAAATGGAAGGTATTTCGTAACAGACTGAAATTTCCCCTTCTGGGAGTGAGCAACAGGTTCTAGTTCAGTGTTGCAGTTTTCCTGGAGGAATTGTTGTTCAGGTTTGCTAACATTCAAGCTCTGTCTAAGATTGCAGGCCACCTGAACACAGAGTCAATCAGCATCAGCAAGGACGTGGGACATGGTCAAATACAGGGAGCCACTTTAAATGCATCTATCTTTGCTTCAAGGAAGAAAACTATAAAGAAAAAAGAAAAGAAACTAGAAAGAAATAGAGGAAAATGCCAAGATATCAGTATAGGCAATGCGTTTTGGATTAAGAATCCCCAAGCATAAGCAAGAACAGCAGCAAAATAAGACAAATGGAATTCTACCAAACCAAGAAGCTTCTGCACAGCAAAGGGAGAGTGAAGAGGCAACCATTGGAATGGGAAAAAAATGTACAAACTATTCATCTAACAAGGGATTAATATGCAGAATATATAAGTTGACAACAAATCAAAACAATCAGAAACAGGCAAATGATCTGAGTTGATATTTTCCACAGGAAAATATACAAATCACCAATGACTATATGAAGAAAATGTTCAGCAACACTTGTGATCAGGTAAATGCAAATCAAAATCACAATGAGGTATTATCTCACCCTAGTTGGAATGGCTACAACCAAAGCAAAAAAATACAACAAATGCTGGGAACTCACAAGAAAGGGGAACTCTTGTATATGTTGGTGGGAATGTAAGCTAGTATAACCATTTGGAGAATAATATGGACTATTGTTGGGGATTCCCCCAAAATGAGGTCCAGCTGGCTTGTAAAAGAATTGGTGGTAAACAACTCTGACCCAGCTGGCTTGTATCTTCCTTAGTGACGTAATGTCTGACCGCATGACTAAGCTATTTGGTCACTCATTTGTACAATTGGATAAACATGTTTGCACTGTACCCCTATTGGCTGTTGTAACGGATAAATAGAGTAGCGACTAGTCAGGTAGAGCAAGCAAGCCAGCAGCCAGCAGCCAGCAGCCAGCAGTCAGCAGCCAGCAGCCAGCAGCCAGCAGCCAGCAGCCCTGTCCTGAAGCAATCAGAGGAGAAGAAGCATGGAAGAAGCAAGCAGCAGTCAGGAGGAAAGCAGAGAGAGGACCGCAAACTGCCTGAGAGACCACCACCTGCTGCCTGAGAGAGTCAGAGAGGCAGCACCAGCAGAGATGGTGGAGAGATCAGCAGCGGTAGGAGATGCAGGCAGTAAGAGTCTCGGCTGCAGAAATAAGGACTCTGGTATGGCAATAGAAACAAGGACTCTAAACGTTAATAGCCTTGACTCAAAGAGAGGGAAGGCGGGAAGCGCCTGGAGGCCCTTAGCCGAGGTAAAGGGAGAAATAAAAAGCTTGGAGAACTTAAGAGCAAATGGGTCTAGTTGAATGCTTTGTCCGGTCCCTGCCGGCCGGGACCGGACAGACTATATACATACATGAAGCGAATACAGTGTAGCAAAAAGGTACCTACACATCATGCTGTTCAGCGCTATTTGCAAAAGTCAAGATATGGAATCAAATGAAGTGTTCCTCAATGGATGAATAAATGTAAGAAAACTAATCTCAGTGGCATATTCTCCAAACACAAAGAGAGAGAACATTTTGAGAAGAGGAAATAACTATCATTTATAACCTGCATTGTCAGAAAAATAAGTTATCTGCCTCTGTTAACATGATTAAAAGAAGCAACTAAGTCACATAGAAATGAACTGTAGTATACTATGTCTAGAGACAAATTTAATTTTAATTTTTTTGAATGGTAAACAAGCATAATACTTGTATCTTTGCAATAGATTTTCTCAATTAAAGCTCAACGTTTAGGGAAGTACCTCTAGTTAACTACTTAGTCTATTTATTATCCATCTAGTAATGTAGTTTTGATTTTTTCATTTCAAAACTGACATTAATTAGCATTTTATATATAGCTAGAAAAAATAGTGGTTATCAGAGAAAGCTTTCCACTGGAGATTTGCATTATCTGTTTTAAATGCTAATTTCTGGGGCTGGAGCAGTGGTTCAGCGATGATTGCCTGGCATGGACAAGGACCTGGGTTCAAACCCCAGCATCACATACACAACTAAGGGTTGGAAAAACAAAAACAACAACGAAAGAAAAAAATCAATTAAAAATAAGTAAATGCTAATTTCTCAGTTTTTTTTATTACATTTCTTTTGTCACCTTCAGCATGTTATAATTCATACAGTAGATTGTTTTGACATTGATACAATACACAAAGCAATAAAACAAAAAAATAAGAATTCCTGGAAAAGCAATGGACAAATTAAGGTGTTAGGATTATTTCACTAAAAGAAAATGATAAAGTGGGAGTAATTTTAAAGTTTGTTTCCTTAAAATAAAAAACCTGACTACTCATCACTTTTCAACATAAAAATTTAGCGAAGAGCATGATAAAATCTTATGCATAATTAGTATTTTTAAACATTACCATTGTTATTAATTTTGAGCTTTCTTTTGAAATGAAGGTAAGTTTGGAGATTTTATTGGATGGCAGTTATTAAAATAAACATTATTTATTGTAGCTTAAATATAATGTATTTTGAAAAATTATACATGTAACTCAAGTTAGTGTTATACAATTTATATTTTTTGAATATTGAGGAATTGGTTTGTATATGAGACTATTCATTGTCATTTTGATGACTTTATTTCTGCAATTTTTATTTGATGTATTTACTTTTAATATTTGCTTTTCTTTAAAAGTGATTTTCCCATTTTAATCCATTTGTGCTTTTGATTGTAAATATATTTAATGTCCTTTGCCTGATCACAAAATTTTTATACCTTGATCTCAATGAATTTTATATTCAACTTGAAGAGAATAATAATTTTGCTTTTTTTGTTTTCTATAACTTATAATTTCATATCACTAACAAAAATTATGAGTAGAATGTAAAGATTTTTTCACAGTGAATTCTGTGCCTTTTCCCCTGGAGGTAGATTTAAATGCTAAACTGCTGTATTGATTATAGAGAAGAGTAGATCTTTAAAGGTTGGCTCTCAAGGGCTAGCTTATCAGAACATAATTAATTTATCCAATGTGAGGTTGGTAGGTTCACAATGTAAGAACAGAATTTGTTCAAAATTCTACTATTTTATTCCTGGCAACTAGTTTTGATTTCTCTGGTGGCAATAGTGAGTCATTGAAGACTTCCTTCCACCTCTGCCTCCAATGACTATGACAGACAAAAATAAATAGGTAAAAATACCCCCCAAGTGTCAGCATCAACTTCATGACATTGTGAGTCACAGACAATATTGAGCAATGCCTTTCAATCATAAGATCTTTCTTTGGGATTAAATTTCCCTCTAAAGCACTTAGAACAAATATGTTTCATTGATTCAATTTTATGTTTTTTATTATTTTAGGGCAAGTCCTCTATTTTTACCTTGTTATGAAAATACAATTCATTTTCACTCACATTAATATTTCCTTTTCAATCTGAATGTTTTCTAATTTTCTCATTTAAAAACAGCAACCCCGATTTACTTCTCCTAGTCGCAAATACACCCAGAATCAGCATGCAGAGTTATCTTTCTAAATGAGAAAAATTCTAAGTTCTCAATGAGAAAATGCTTGTTTTACTTTTTACTGCTTTATCTACATAAAAAGAACCTCTGAGACAAAATGACTCCACAATAAATTTAAAAATTCTCTGAATAATAGGAGAATTAATTTTCAGTGTCAAGCTAGTGATTTCAGTTGAGATATTTAGTGTAATTTTCCTTCCAAATGTAATTAATATGACCAAAAGGGGGGAAAATCCAGAATAATGAATTCTGCTTCTGTACAAATAAAACTTTCATCAATAGAACCAAACAGAGAGAAAGAAACAGTAGCCCAAGTATTATTTAACCTGTGTTGAGAAAACACCCAAACAAAAACAATCAGAATATGAGATGGGTAAAAGCCGAGAAAAACAAAACAGAAACAAGGTACGGATACCAAAAGCAACAACAAAATTCAAATCCTGTTGCACAGAAATTGTCACCTAAAATATTTGTTCTGTTCCATTCTAGCAAGAGGGTAAACTTAAGTGTTCCTCTGAGTACTGTTAACCTTTTTATGAGCAAGTTCCCCAAGTGGGCATTTTCAGTTACAAAAATGTTAAAAAACATACCCGTTTAGTAAATGCCAACTTGTTTCCAGATTCCTTGTGCCTCTGGGATGAGACTGAAGGAACAAGTTTCCCTTGTAGCTTGTTCCTGTTTCTTTCAATCACCTGTTTACCCTTTCATACCACAACCAGGATGAACAGTTACCGAAACGCTAAGCCACTCTAGCAAACTAGGCTGTATGGTCACCTTACCTAATGCAAAACAAAAAGAAAACAAGATTTTGTTGTCTTTTTGCTTTCATGGAATTAATAAAGATAAACTGGCGAAAATGGTACTAAATTCGATGGCCACAAGGCAATTATTATTTCAAAAGTTCCAGGTATATTCATCACATGTATGTTAAAGTAGTCTTTCAAAGCAATGACTCGGTTTATGAAGAGTTGTTAAATTACTTTCATCATCATCAAATTGAGCGATCTCAGTCATACAGAATGAAAAGCTCTAAGATCAGGTGATTGCCTGTGTATTTGGTTACTGGGCAAGATAGGGCTAGGACACAGAATTTGAATTAGCATCCCCTATAACATCAAACTCTCTTCACAACCATTTTTATCAGAAAGTTCATCAGTATATATAAGAAAAATCAGGAATGAACACAGGGAGTGCAACCATTGTTATAGTTCGTAGTACACATGTGTAAGAGGACCATCAATTTGAAACCACAGAGAATAGTTTTTGCCAATGTGGACTTTGATATTAGGTCTCCGTTTCAGTCTTGCCACTATCACAAACCACCTCGGGTAAATTACTCAGCCTATGTAATCCCTGGTTTACGTTTAATGAGAATAAGCAAAGTGTTTACTCTTAAGATTTTGGTGCAGATGAAATATAATACTGAAAACCAAATGAAAACACACAGTCAGACCCATAACTACTCCATAAATATTTACAGTTAGTAGTGACTATTATAATAAATATATTCTCAGCCATTAATTTTTAATTCTTTATTGAAATATAATGTGGAAAATATTAAGTATGTAAATATAAAACTCTATGGTGAGTAATTAATGAAAATCTATAGAAATGGAGGTATATGCTATGATCATGAACTGGAACATTTGATATTCTCAGGTCGCTACTGCCAACTTGATTTACAGATTGAATTGCATCAAAATCAGAGCAGATGTGTTTACTTGTTTTTGTTTTGAAAATTGACAGATTAATTCTAACATATTTATGATATGCAGAAGATTCAGAATTGGGAAGACAATCTTTAAACAAAATAAGGTTTATATATCTGTTCTGAAGATTTATTATAAAAGTAGAAGACAAAGCAGACTGCTTTGGGTACAAGACTAGAGAAATAAATCAATGGAACAGAATAAACTGTAGAAACAGACCCACAGATATGTCAGTCATTTAATCTACAGCAATCACGCCCATGGAATGAAGTGAGAAGGCAACATATATGGTGAGTGGGACTGGAGCAATTAGATATCCTCAGGGAAGAGACAAACGCTCCCTGATTTCTATTGTTTAGGGCACAAAAATGAATTCCTTACGGATTAGCAGGCAGAATGTGTAAGGAAGAAAATGGCTAGAAAATAACACAGGAAAAGACGTTCATGACTTCAGAACAGTCAAAGATATTCTCCAAAATACTGTTCTCAAAGGGAACGTTTGATCAATCAGTCTTCATTAAAATGAAGACCTTCTGTTCACTAAATGACATCATTAAGAGAGCACAAAGGCAAGTTCTAGAGAGGGAGGAAATACTTGTATTACAAATCTGTATCTGAAATAAGAAAAAGGTAGAAGATCCCAGAAAGTTGACCAA
>PVKS010004481.1:63193-92898 GCA_004027875.1 Aplodontia rufa | reverse complement strand
ATGTGATGGGGAAATTAAATACTTCAATGATAAACTCAAGTTAACAAGATACATGAACACAAATCCTACTCTACAAAATATTCTCAAAGATGTTCAACATTCAGAAGAAAATGCCAATGATATCCTAAATCTTTAAACAAGGGCGAGTCAATAATCATATTATACACAAGATGACTTCCAAGATGACTCAAAATTCTGTAATTGATACAAAGTCAGAGATGCAGCCTCCCATATCTATTCTAACTTTGAATGTGAATGGTCTCAATGCCCCAATTAAAAGACACAGACTGGCCCAATGAATCAAGAAACAAAATCCAACAATACGTTGTCTGCAAGAGACACATTTGACACTCAAAAATAGACACAGGCTGAAAGTGAAAGGATTGCAAAATGTCTACCAAGCATGCGGCCCAAAAAAGCAAGCTGGCATGGCAATTCTAATTTCTGATAAATCAATTTCCAACTGAAACTAGTCATAAAGGACAAAGAGGGTCAGTTTATCATACTCAAAGGGACAGTCCATCAAGAAGATATAACATTAAGTAACATTTATGCCCCCAATTACAACCTCCCCAAATTTATGGAAAAAAAACTTAAGGACATTAATCCCCTCATTGACCTCAACACAATAATTCTGGGGGACTTCAACATACCACAATCAACTCTAGACAGATCATCAAAGCAAAAAATCAATAAAGACATCTCTAATCTGAACAACTCTATTAATCAATCGGGCTTAACAGACATCTACAGAATATTCCATCCTAAGACAGCTGAATTTACCTTCTTCTCAGTGGCTCATAGATTCTTCTCTAAAATAGACCACATCCTAGTTCACCGAGATAATCTTAACAAATATAAAAAAGTGGATATAATCCCATGTATTCTGTCAGATCATAATGCTTTGATCTTAACAATCAATAACAAGAGAAACAACAGAATCTACTCAAGTACTTGGAAATTGAATAAATACTTCTTAAATGAAGCGAAATTGAAGCAGCAATCAAAGCTCTCCCAAAAAAGAAAAGCCCAGGTCCGGATGGATATTTGGCAGAATTCTAACAAGCCTTCTCAGAAGAACTAACACCGATCCACTACAAGCTCTTCCAGGAAATTGTTAGAATGGGATCACTCCCAAACACTTTTTATGAAGTAAATATTATACTGATTCCAAAGCCCAACAAAGATATGTCAAGGAAAGAAAACTACAGACCAATTTCACTGATGAGCACCGATGCAAAAATCCATAGTCAAATTTTAGCTAATAGGATACAAAAGCACATTAAAAAGATAATACATTATGATCAAGTGGGCTTCATTCCAGGAAAACAAGGCTGGTTCAATATATGCAAATCAATAAATGTAATTCACCATTTAAACAGAATTAAAAGCAAAAATCATATAATCATCTCAATTGATGCAGAGAAGGTATTTGATAAAATTCAACACCACTTTATGCTCAAAACTCTGGAAAAGATAGGGATCAAGGGAAGATACTTTAACTATGTCAGATCCATTTACCACAGACCCATAGCCAACATTATCCTCAATGGAGAAAAACTGAAAGCATTTCCACTGAATTCAGGAACAAGACAAGGCTGTCTGCTTTCCCCACTCTTATTCAATATAGTCCTTGAAACCCTTGCCAGAGCTATCAGGCAAGACAAGGAAATCAAAGGTATTTGTGTAGGAAAAGAGGAAATTAAGTTATCTCTTTTCACTGATGACATGATTCTGTACCTTGAAGACCCAATATCATTGGCCAGAAAACTCCTATAGCTTATAGATGATTTCAGCAAAGCAGCTGGCTACAAGATCAACTCCAGCTAGAATCAGCACATTATAGTGATGTGACTTCCTCAATGTTTATAGCAGCTCAATTTACTATAGCTAGATTATGGAACCAACCCAGATGCCCCTCACTTGACGAGTGGATACAAAAACTTTGGTACTATATACAATGGAATACTACTCGGCCATTAGAGAAGACGATATTATGACTTTTGATATCAAATGGATGGAGATGGAAAGAATTATGCTCAGAGAAGTATCCCAATCTCAGAGACTCAAGGGCCGAATGGTATCTCTCATCTGTGGAAGCTAGAATACATGGGGAAGCAGTATGTTACACAGCTAAGCTAATAATAACTTCAAATTGTATGATTCTCAATGCAACAGGGAGATGACTCCCTAGGACACTTGAAGGCGTATAGATTTGGATGGGGGGGGGAGAGTGTAGGAAGAAATCCTAGGAGACTGGAGGGTGGGAATATGGGGGAATCATCTCAGAAGGAGATCTCTGTCCTACATGAGATATCCATTTAAATCAGGAATTCTTCTGGGAGAAACAGCAACAGGGGAAACCCAAGCTGGACATCCATGATATGGCATTAGCCCTGGATAACTAAGTATATATACATTGGTTCTTGAATGTTTGATAATGTTTCCTCCTCAACTGTATCTCTATATCCCTCTAATAAAAAAATAAAAAAATAAAATAAAATTCAGTGATACCTTTCATGTAAAAAGGAAAACAAAATGGCTGTATCCGTGTCTTCTGTTGCAACTCTACGATTACCTAGAATAAAGTGTCATCTTTCAAATTTGCATTTTTACATGTATGTGTTTAATTTAGTGAGGTGTTTAATAGTAATATCATAGATAAAAGTCCCCTCCTCTGTTGGATACACTAAACTGTTGTTGATGACTGGAGAGCCCAACTTATGGCAGTTGCTGCCAGTGACATCTAAGTTACACATTTAGTGTCACTGTTGGCTAATTAGATTAAATGTGTTTCTTGCCTGGTTAAATCTGTTTCAACACATAAGTTGTTATCTTTGCAAATAAACACTTGATCACAGACTAACTGGACTGTGAAGTGTTTCTATATTGTCAGAGAGACTTTTGTGCTCTCTTCTACAGGTTGTCAGTAAATCTACTTTCATATCTGGGCAAAAAGAATGATATATGGGAATGAATGTAGTTCCCTTTGTAATATACATATGATAAGAAGAAAAAGGATGTGTGTGGCATGAACAAGTCATACTGTCATCATCTAAAAATGAATAGTTGAGTCACGTAATCCTCTATATATTTCAAGATGTAATATTTTGCAGTTCCAGGAAAGTCTCTGTCCTGTAGAGATCTTCTTCCCTGGCAGAAACAGAACTTGCAAAATGCCCAATGAGGGAAGTCATAAGTGATTATTTGGTGGAAAAATCTGAATATACTTGATTTCTTTGGGTACCTGAACAAAGCATCTGAGGGGAGACTAGTGATTGTGCAGAAGGGGAAAGAGGAGGATGCTTCTAGCACTTTATCTAGTTCTTCTCTAGATATCAAGAATTCTGAACAGATTCAGAGTGGGCAGGCAGTCTGGCTGACTTCTCCATTCTTAGAGGATTTGAGATGATCCTTCCAGCTTCATGAGGTTTCGAAGTTTGTTTCTATTGGTTGCTTTGCTTGTATTGTGGTAAACAATGACAAATGAGTCCTCCAATATTGTCAGCTTCTTGAATTAGGATAATTACTTCCTGAATTTCCATAGCAAAGGTTTTCAGTTGTAGAGCCAGATCATAGCCTCTCTCTCCTGCTCCCCACAGCACCTTTCAAAGCCAGACAGCAGGAACGCTACAGTAATCACAGTAACTGAAGAGGAGGCCCTGCTACTGGACAAGGGTCAGAGTCCCTAAAGGCCACACAATAATGACATGTATGCCAAAAGAGATGAGTGAACATTGGAAGGAGCACCTCTTGTGATTTACATTGTACTTGCTAGGTTAAAAAGGTTCATTCTCATAGCAATATTTAAAAGAAAAGGTTATCCAGGTGAAAATCCAAGGGCCATGGCACCTGCCATGAGGAAGCAAGAGAATTATCCAATCAAAATGATCCCTAAGGATGGGGCACCTGGAAGATAAGAGATGATTAGTGAACTATTTTCAATGAACCTGCAGGCATAGCTGTGTGAATGTCCTAATTAGAACTCTAATGATTTTAATTTGAAAATATCTTAAGTAAATAATGCTGAGGTGTTGGTAGGATACAATGAAGAAAGTGTAGTGTGGCCAAGGATGAAGAAATATGGATTTACTAATTTTTTTATTTAAAAAATATTTTTATTGTGTAAATTTTACCACAAGAAAAAATTTTAAATGGAAATGCTAAGATCTTAGGACACAGAATTTTTAAAAAGAGCAATGCCACTGGAAGATTTTTTATACCAGATCTCAAGACTTAAGTAATCAAGACAGTGCATTTTTACGTAGGATAGACATATCTTCAACAGAGAGAATAGTCTCTAGATATATACCTATACATTTATGGGCAATTGATTTCCTAGAACAATTTCAAAACTGTTCAACAGTGAAGGGATAGTCTTTTCTGCAAATGGTACTGTAACACTAGGATGTCTGTATTTCAAAAATAAATCTCAACTGGAGCTTACCCATGAGCCTCTCTATCGTAATATAAATTTTCCTTTCCTGTAAAACTTTGTTTCCCTCAGGTTAACAACAGTATGATTTTTTAAAGGTTCTTGCTGTCATGCTCAATCTCACACTGCGATATCCACTGCACCACTGTTTATATAGAGAAAACCTGGAACCCTCTGTGCTTAATATGGAGAGGGCTGTGCAATCGGTGCTTCCCCTCGAGGAAAGTGCTTCTACCATTAAAGAAGAGGAGGGCATTCCATCTCTGCAGAGGAGGAACAAACTCGAGGGAGTACTTCAGAACCAAAACTGTGAGATGTGTCCTTGTGAATAGGTCAGACCTCAGACCAGGGAGACACTTGGGCCAGCCTGATCTTGGATGAAACCTGGGATTCACTGAGTGGGCTACTGGAAGAAAGGAGTATTGGAGTAGATGGGATCAGAAACTTGGGCTCAGAGGTACAGATGCTAAAATCTGTTTGCCAGAGAATAGGGCTTACCAAAGAGGGCACATCTTGATTTACAGCTATAGGGGCTCCTCTGTGGTCTCCTGGTAAGAGAGGCTTCAGGTCCTATATTAGGCATTGGAGTTGCGAAGACAAAAGAATTCTCTAGATTGTAGTCCAATTGGAAAATACAAATAAATTGATGAACTCATGATAAGTATTGTAAGGTAAGGTTGGATGAGGTCTTAGAAATCAAGAGAAGAAATTTTAATATTCTATATGGAAGAAATTAATCATTAGAAGTTAATGATTAAAGGTGTTCATAAAGATGGACCTTAGAGGGCAAAGTAGGGCAATCAAATTGTCTTCTTATTTTTTAAAAAATTCCATGAAGAACACTGTGTCCAAAGAGGAAGGACTTTAAGGATGTCACATCCTAATCAATGATGTGGCATTTTCTCAGGTTCTGTAGGAGGAGCTATAGCTGCAACAACAGACAAATTGTTCTGAGATGAAATAGGCACCCTTGGAGTTGGATAGACCTAGTGACTTACGAATTGTGAATTAGATAATTTTTCTTATCTCTCTTGGCAAGCTCCTCAGATATACAGTAAGGCTAGTAGCACCAAGCATTCAGGTTATTGTAAGAACATGAGACAACATGTCTGGCACATAGCAGGCAACATTATGTTTTATGGGATATTTTAACTGGAAGACAAAATGCTTCTCTAGAGAGTAAGAAGATTTTGTTTGTGTGTTATTTGTTTTGCTTATAAAGACTAATTTCTTCACCAATGCATTTGACTCCCATCTCTTTTGGACCCCACTATACAAACATTTGCTTTAATTTTAAACAGGTTCTCATCCAGTGTGTACTACTGTGTACTTGTGTGACAGTTAGGAAAGGGTACTTCTTCTGGGATGATGAAAGTCCCTTAGAATGAGTTGAATATGGTAGTTAGTTTATCCTAAAACAAATGATTTTGACTATCTTACATGCTTACATTAGCCCTCACAATAAAACTAGGTCTAGCCCCCTTTCACTTTTGAGTTCCTGAAGTAACTCAAGGCATCCCTTTACTAACAGGCCTATTATCTACTAATTTCCCCGAGTAAATTCAATAGCAATAAAAACACTAACAAATAATGACCACCCAGCCACAACCATTAACCAACTCGCATAGCTATATAAAGCTACATGCAATGCTTGGTGAGGGAAGGATAGCTGCACTGAAGCTCCCGCCTGCACTTGACTAAGATTCCTGAAATAGAGAATACCTGCACACTCACATGCTGTGACACTTCCTTCCCTTCCTCTCCACCACCTCTCTCCTTCACATTTCAAAATTAATTGTTGGGGTGGGATGTGTATATGTCAAAGTCTGTTCATTTGGATTCTCCAGAGAAACGGAACCAATAGGACAGATAATCAGACAAAAAGATTTATTATGAGGCATCAGTTCATATTACTATGGATATTGAGAAGTCCCATGAACCATTGTTTGCAAACTGGATACTCAGGAAAACCAAAGGTGACCCTTCAATTCAAGCCCAATGGTCTCAGAACCAGAGGAACCACTCTTGAGTCTGAAGGTCTATAAAATGAGTGACAAGATCTAATGCCAGGAGAAGATGGATGTCCTAGCTTAAGAACATAGGGCCAATTCATCCTTGCTCCATCTTTTTCTTCCTGCCTTCAATGGAGTGGATGATGTCTACTCACATTGGAGATGGTAGAGGAGCATTCTTTTTCATCCTATGGATTCAAATGCTAATCTGTTCCAGAAACGTTCTCATGAACACGCTTAGAAATAATGTGGTAGAGTAATTACTTGGCATGCTCAAGAACCCAGGTTCAAATCTCAGTACCACATACACAGCTAAGTGTCCAAAAACAACAACAATAACAACAACAACAACAGATGAATAAATAAACTGATTCTTTTTCTCTCTCTTAAAAAAAGAAATAATATTTTCATATTATCTGTGCATCTTTTAGTATGGTTAGCACATAAAATAAATATATCAAACTTGTAACCACTAGTACTTCAAAAAGTGGACTTATTTGGAAATAGCTTCATAGAAGATGGAATTATGCAGGGGTATGCTGGAATAAGGTGGGCACATAATCCACTATGAGTGGTGTCCTTATATAAAGGGGTAATCTGCGCACAGACACATGCACAGGGATGATGTCATATGAAGTTGAGGGCAGATATTGGGGTGATATATCTACATATGAAGGAGAACCAAGATGTCCAGAAAACCCCCAAAGCTAGGAATGAAGTATGAAACAAATTCTCATTGATAGCCCTTAGAAGACAGCAATCTTGCTGAAGGTTGATAGTTTTAGACTTATGCTTCCAAACTACGAAGGAACAAATTTCTGTGGTATATATAGACCTCTGGTACTTAGTTAAGGCAACCCTGGAAAACTAACACAGAACTCTTACTGAATCTAGATGAGTGGGAGATCAATGACTTAAAGGACAAGTAATATTCTAGCTACTGTGTGAGATCAATTAGCAGGCCCAATTCTCCACCATTCCTGTACCCATGCTCTTTGCCATGTAACAGTGTAGTCCCCCCCCCCCCGCTTTAAAGGTGGTATCTTTTCTCTGCTCCTGTACTTTGTGAATTATTTAGCCAATGCAATTGGACAGATATAATATGGTACCAGTTCCAAGTCTGGGAAGCCTTATTTGTTTCTATTTTTCTTTTTGTCATAGTCAACAGAGGACAGTGCCACATTTTGTCCCATGATCCCAGAAAGAGATTGATGGTCTCATGGAACAGACACCCTCCAGTAGTCTTAGTCTTAGTCTTCATTAACTCAAAAACCTCAAGAGAAATAAATATTTACTTTTATAAACCCTCAAGGTTTTGAAGTTTGTTATATACATCATCATTGAAAAATACAGCTACTTCTGTTTTCTTCTTTTAGCGTAGTTTGTCTATCAATTATTTTATCTTCTTATAAATTTTATTTCATGTTTGCTGAGAGGGCATTACAAAATTCTTATAAAAAGGGGCATGTAGTCAGAAATTACAAATAATGTATAGTATGATCTCTAAGAGTTTCTCCCACTGTTGATATATCGGGTGCTCTTGAATATTGAATACATTAAAGCCATAGCAACTGACTATTTGAACAATCTCTAGAAAATAATCAGCTGTGATCTTGATTTTGTTATTTCATTCTTCTGAACTCTGGATTCCTCATTAAAATATGGAAACTAGAATATCAACTTATAAAGTATGTGGGTATAAAATTCGTTATCATGCCAAGTATGATTGATAGTAGATAACCTGAGTCCAGTTTTTAAAGTTGAATTCAGGCTAGATAGCAAGAAAATTAATAAGATCTGTGGTAGAGACAAAAGTACGTGCTTACCACACCATTTCAGCTTGCTGAAAACTTAGGTAGACTACTGGTTTGATCAATAAAATATGTGAATTACTTCCAGACTTTGTTCTTAAAATCAGAGTGATGCTCTAGTCCTTACTTCCAGAGCTCCAAGTGACCTCAGAGTCACATGGAACAGATGACTTAGCCACAAGATGGGTGAATGGTCTCCAGAACCTTTCTCAATATGAGGTAACTTTCACTGTGGTTGAGACTCAGAGATTGGTTTGGTAGAACAACAAATGAGACTTTGTGGTTATAATACAACATCATAGACCACAATCATGGAGACGGTTTCTGGCTAAGGGAGGTGATAAGCTCCTTTCTGGTTTGGTTCTGGAACTCACACCTTAAGGGAAACAATTTTGTGGGAAAGAAAAAAAAATGAAGGAAAAACAGTATAATGAAAGAAGGAAAGATTTATAAACCATGATATTAAAAGGAAAAGAATATCTGTGGAGTACTGTGATTGTCTTCAAATAGTTCCAGTTTGGGAGAGAAGTTTTCTTTTTCCATGTGGTTGTAGGTATCTATATTCAAGCTAACGGGCTTAATAGAAGGCTCGATTTTGGTTTAATATACAGTAGAAATTTCATCATCTCTCTGAAAATGGCATGGAGTGCCTCTTGAGAGAATATGTTTCTTTGAAAGAAGAACTCACATATTAGATAAAAAGCTGAATTGAGTTCCTTCTAAGTATCCTTCACTATTGAAGATTTTATTTCTAAAAACCATCACCTTGGATTATTCCATTTTTTTTCAAAATTATGCTTTAGCATGCTACCATTTGTTTAAATCAAAGCACACTTGAAATGCAGGGCAATATATATGACTTACTCTCGTCTCAGGTTCTCCAAACCCTCACCAGGTTTAATTTGGGTTCAGGCTGATGCCAGGCTCCTTTTCTGAATCTAATTTAAGCGTAGTGAGCAGCGAGCTGACAATGGAGCAGCACATGGAGTTTTGGCTCACTCAGGGAACAGGGGACATGTCACCAGACAGGTGGCTCCAATTACTAGAGCTGCTACGGCCAGGGCAAAACAGAGGGAAATGACAAAGAACCAATGACAGGAAGATGGGGTCAGTCCTGGAGACCTCTGAGCATTGCCAGAGAATACAGCTCAGGGAAGATTAATTGAAAGAAGGGAAATGGAGCACTGTGTATTCTGTGGGTGTATCTGGTCTGACAAGACCAATTCCTTTTCAAAGACTTAAGGCAAAGCAGAAAAAGAAGAGCTGAAAGAAGTACAGAGAAAGAGGATGAGATTTAATGAGATAACATCAGAGAGGTGCTTTAGCTAATGACTTGCAGATTGTGAATGAGCCTGTAAAAGCCTGAGCACAGCCCATGTGACTACACTTAGAAAGTTCTCCTGTGCTTGGAGCCCCCCTGCCCTGTGCCTGTTGGAACACAGGGTTGACTCATTTGCTAGTCCTGAACACCAACACTGCCTCCCTCTCTTTTTAGAGTAAAAAGACAAATGGAATGTCCTCTGAGCATGAGGTCACCAAAAGCTCTTTTAAAAACATCACAAGTTTATTCTAATGGAGATGAATAGGAATGGGAGAGGAGGAAGACAAATTGGAACATGTCTTTGGTTGGTAGCTGCTTTGATTTATTTCATATTAAAAGAATCCTCTTCACAGCTTTTGATCACAGGAGCATTTCTAAGAATCATTTTTAATTAAGGCAGATCCTACATGACCAAAGCTTACAAAGACCTTATTCAGGCCACTCTTTCTAACTCTTTTAAAGAATAAGATGCCAGGACTGTTAAGCATCTTCTATATTATTTTCATTGCTATGACAAAAAGTCTGGGTGACCTGTAAGTAAAATGCCTGGTCATCTTCCAAGTCAGATGAATCTTGACTTGCTCTGGCTGTAATTAAACCTCGTGCTTCTGCAGAGAAAACACAAGGAGCTTCTGGGGCCACTTAGTAGCTCCATGAAACCCTAAGGATCACACCCATGCTTCCGAGGTGCCTCAAAGACACTTTTCATTCTTTCCAAATTTTCCTTTCATGAATTTCACAATACAAGAAAACACCTTTGTACATCTGGATTGTCAAGCACTGGAACTTGGGTTCTAGGATATCAGAATTTCTGATCACTTGTGCCAGGATAATTTGGAAAAGTAGAAAATGAAGATTGAGAATAGAAGATAAAAGAAAGGAATAAAATTTATTTGGAGAAGTAGGGGATCCGGAGAGATTCAGGAACAAAAAAATAAATTAAGCTTGTCTTGTCTATAATTCTGTGGGGGCAGAAAATTATGAGCTTTGACCTATATGAGATTCTCTAAATTAGAATAATATCTCTCTCTGAAGCTACTATATCTAATCACAATAAAAATTATATGACATCATGAGAGATCAATGAAAGAATACTATTTATGTGTATTTTTCTGGTTTATTTCTTTGACCACATTTATTTATCAATTATTTAATAATAATAAATAATAATAATTATTAGGCAAGATGATGCTAAACTAAAGGAAGATACTGTGATCATTGCTTCCATCTTCTGCATGTCAAGAAGTCCAGTATTTCTGACCTGGCACAGCTATCTTCTCAGAGAGGCAGATACCAAGGCCTTGCCTACCATCCACAGCCAAGCCCTGTGGACAGTTATTGCTTCCAAGGGAAGATGTTCCTGGGCAGAACCTATAGGCTCTTAGTTACCTCACAACATCCTTATCTGTTTTGCAACTGATGACTTCTAATTACTTGTTTCTTTTTTCCTGATAAAGTCCCATTAGATAAACCAGCACTATTTCCAGAAGAACTTTTCAGTGGACATTCTGGATGTGTTATTTTTTTTTTCTCCTTCATGATAGTCCATATTCTCTGAAAGAAGCTCTTAGACATTGGGAAACTTCTTATAATTCCTAAAGAATAAATGATAGTCACATTCTACTAATTTTGCAAGCTCTTCAGCATAAGGAAAAATATTACATTTAGAATATAAGATATCTCTAAGACCATAACATAATGCTAAATTTTATTTCCTAATTATAGAAATGTACTATATGCCTGTTGTGCAATATTTTGAAAATATAGAAAAGTATGATAAAAGAAAATTAAATTGCTCATGCTTCCACCATTTGAGGGGTCTACTAGAGAGTCAAATGTTGCTGAAGATCTATTTTTGTGAGTACACCAGCTAAGAATGGTTATTAAATTGTTTTAAGTTATGCACAATACTACATGCACACAAAAAGAAGAATGAATGAAGAGACTTCATGTGGCCTGCAAAACCTAAAATATATACAACCTGTCCTTTCCACAAAAAAATTGCTGACCTTTGATTCAGAAGGAACCAATATTATTTTGATTTTGTCTTTTTCAAGTCTCTAGTGAGACTGCAAAGTTTTAAGAAAAAAATCATGTGATATTACTCTATTTGATTTATAGCTTGCATTTTCCTTTATCTTAATATTACATCACAAATATTTTCTTGTCATTAAGTTTTTTTTTAATAAACTGAAAGCAAATTTTAGTTATACAAGCTAAATATGGAGAGCTACTTTACTGAAAAGGACTCTGGAGGTTAGTTGTAACTCTCTTAGATTTTAAAGTTTTCAAAAGACAAATATCTGGTCATCTTTTCAAAATTGTTTGGCCAACTTTATCATCTTAATCATTTTGAGTGTACAGGTTAATGGCATTAGTTGCATTCACATTATTGTGCAAAAATTGCCACCAGGCATTTTGAAAACTTTTTATCTTGAAAAAAAAAGAATCTGTGTACCCACCAAATGATAACTCTCCTTTTTCTGTCTCCACTAAAACCATGATTTTTAATGGTTATGTACTACATATTTTTCTTTTATATTTTCTGGCTCTTTTCATTTGGTGTTTCTCAATCAACCTTATAAATGAAAGCTAGTTTTTGAATACTGCTGTTTGAAATAATGAAGGGAAAGTAGATAAAATTTTACAAAAGGACTGTTAGCAGGATTTAAACATTTTGTTTAGATTTTTAAATTTCATTTAATTTATTTTTGCCACTGTGATTGAAAGACCAGACAAAAACAATTAGAGGAGAAAAAGCTCATTTGGGGACTCATGATTTCAGAGGCCTCAGTCTGTAGGTAGCCGACTCCATTTACCTGGGCCTGAGGTGAGACAGAACATCTGGGCAGAAGGGCATGAGGGCATGATAGAGTGACAGAGGTAAGTAGCTCAGGACATCACACCATGAAGGAAAGAGAGATAGAAAGAGAGAGAGAGAGAGAGAGAGAGAGATCCACTCTTCAGAGACAAAATATATATCCCAAAGAATTCCTCCAATGACCCATCTCTTCCCATCACACTCTACTTGCTCTCATTACCACCTAGTTAATTCCTACCAGGGTATTAACGCATTGTGTAGGTAAAAGCTCACACAAGCCTATCATTTTACTTCTAAACTTTCATGCATTGTCACACACATGAGTTTTTGGGAGACACGTTATATCTAAACCCTCACATTTATTTCTTGCTGAAAGTTCATTCCTAATTCAACTAAATGGTAGTTTCAAGTCAGGTTTAATAGCAGTTTTGGAATTGTAGTTAAAATTCTGGCCCTATGACTAAAAATTTAGTATTAACAACTTTTGAGTCTCAGAGGTCTTGTCTGAGACCAAGCTTGAGTAGATGTGATGCTCAAACAAGATAAAGTATATGAAAATCATTTAAATAACAATGGGATATAAATAGTAGTTATTTGATAGTAGTAGAACTATCAAGACAGTTCCTATCAAACAAAGTTATTACTTATTAGAGACAAACATTTTAATGCAAGTTTTTTTGAGTGATAAGATCATTACCTTGAAATAATGAGAAACAGGACAATTACAGAAATACTTTTGTGCAGCTCAAATTTTCCATGGAAATTTACTGTTGTCCTGGTAATAATGAAAAGTTCAAAAGATGGGCACCTCTGCCTGGCATTTAATTAAAACACAGCCTGACCAAACTTTGTAAAGAATTTTAAACAGTCCTGCTGAATATTTAAAAAATGCCCAATGTCAGCATATTATACCTTTTTAAAATAATCATTTCCCCATCAAAATTCAGTAACAGTAAATCTATGCAAAACACAGATGGGGATTTTATACCTTTCTTCCTTAATGTTCTACCCCCCAAAAATTCTACCTCTATTTTATGAAAATTTATAATTTCAGACTAATCCATTTATGATCATTTAGGTGATAAGAATATAAAATATTTATAAAAATAAATTCATAACCTCTATAAAATTTTTTCTCAGGTGCTTCAAGTCATAGGATAGGTTACAATAATCTAAAAAACAGTTTTCCTTTACAAGTAACTCTCTGTAGCTTCCATCTATACAGGTAATGTAAAATGGATTGAAAAGTCATATATTTATCAAGTATTTGCTAGACTGTCAATTATCTAAATCATTCACCAATGTTGATGAAGTATACCAGATGATTTTTCAAATCAATTGTTGTCCATTGCTTCTGATTTCTACACAACACTGTGGAAATGATACTGGTCCAGTGGATGTCGGATTCATGTTCCTCAGAGCAGAAGAATGAAGCACAAAGGATGCCAAGGCAAGAAGGGCAGACAGATTTCATTTAAGAAAAGAACAGAGAGCAGAGGATAGGGAGCAGAGCTGATTTTTCTGAGGGGAAGGAGGCCTATGAGTCCAGGGACCAAGGAGTGGGTGGGACTTGCCCTTCTTAACAGTCTAGGGGTTTTCCCTTTCATTAATCATTATCTTCATGTCTAGGAGCATGGGTGTGGAAGTTTCTAGTCTTTGATCTGTGCCCAGGAGCTAGTGACTTAATCAGCAGAAGGGGATGTCAAACTGATATGCGTATCTGTCTATTTGGAAGTGTGGGCACTCTTTGTAAGATCAGGCGTGGGTGACCAAAAAGGAGTCAGACCTAAAGCAGCTGAGCAAAGCGTTTATTGGAATGGATTCTCCAGCGAGGTTCACTGGTCTGCTGGAATGAGGGGCCAGAGAAGTCCACACGGCCTTGTCTGGGCAGCAACTTTATAATCTGGGGTTGGCAGGGGAAGGTTGGGGGCCTTGTGTGCTTTGGGGATTGGCTGAGGACTCCATCTATCATTGGTTGAGTGCGGGACCATAGGGTTTTATCTGTCAGTGCCTGATTGGTTGGGCCTTCCCACGTGTGGGCTGCCTGATGCCCTGCCCCCATCCAGCCACCTGAAAATGACCTAACACTCTTTGTCCCCTTAAAGAAATGAAACTTTTAGAAAAAAATGACCATTAATTTCATCCTTATTGACCCTCATTCTACCTACACTAACTGCCTGACTTTTTCCTCCTGCCTCAGAGATTTGAATTTAAGAGTCAAATGGTGACAATGGTTATTTAGAGGTGCTAGGTCTTGTTAGTAGGAGGGTAAAATTAATTTTATGGTTCTTCAGATGTCAAGAGAGTGCTATGTCATTAGCATAGACCAAACACATGTGTGCCTTTTCACAATTTCAGAATTTATTGAACAGCAATAAATTCAGAAGCTTCACCATTTTCATCATTTGGCAGTTTACTGAATACTTGTGGGTTACCTGATTGTTATAAGCAGGATGGTTATGAGACAGTTTAGAAGAGATAGTAAAATGGCTAGGTAGTCAGAACCATGGGCCCCATTCAATCCTGTTTTACACAGATTTCAACCAATGATTTTGGTTCTTTTCTCAGTGCCTTCTTCACATGCATCTTAATCAAGGCTCTTACCCAAACCAGGATAATCCCTGGCCTAATCTACATTAGACGGTGTCCTGCTCCCAGGTACCCTCTGCCTTGCAGAGTCTCTGCTCTCCTTCCTTAAATAAATCCTACTCCTCTTACTCTTCCCTTCCATGGTTGTCCACGGATTTTATTCTTCAAATTCACGAGACAAGAACACAGAAGTTTGGTGCTGAATTCCCAGGGTGAATTTCCACACCAAGAGCTGTAACATACTGCTCATCATAGCAGGGAAAAAATCCAGCTCTTAGCTGGGTAGTTGCTAACACTATTTCCCAGCTGCAGAAACCTGCGGCCAGGCCAAATTCCCAGTTTTAACTGGGAATAGCTGCAAACATTAGAAACAGGGATTTTGGCTGCTGAAATCTGTTGTCGATCCAGACTCCATTCGCCAGCAGGAGCAAAGAATCCAGACTCCGCTCAAAATCCCCCACATCAGTTATATGTTTTCTTCTCCAATCTTAATTTCTGATGTGTGTAACATTTGATTCACATATCACTCTTCACACAACTATGTATATATAGGTTACAGAAAGGTTGAGAAAGGGTTAAGGCAGCACAGAGGTTTAGAAGGTTGAACTGAGAGCAAAGGCAGCAGCAGATATGAATTTAGAGTTACTGTAGGTGGTCAGATAAAGTTAGGAAACTGCCAGAGAACTCCTTCAGGGAGCAGAGCTATCGAAGTGTAGGAACTTAGTCTGGGGGAAGATCTGGCGAAGGTCTGGAGTGTCATAGTGTGAGCCTGGAGTGGGACTTTGTGGTCATCACAGACAGGAGAAATCACAGTTACAGGTTTGTCACTGTGGTGATTTTCTTGGGCGACTGACAGGGTCATGGTGCTGCAGTGTCCAGTCTCAGGGTCCTCCTCCTTTCATGGGTCTTGAGCAAGAGGGTTGCATCATTTGGTGGTCTGCTGTGTTTGATAAACTCATGGGCCTGCTTTTTCTGGTATGAATTTGATATGCACATGGATCCATGTGCTTCTAATTAATTTGATAAGTTCACAGGTAGTCATTCTCATTAACACAATTAATTTATTAATCAGTTTATACCTTATGCTTGTGCTGGACAGATGGTTGTTTACTTGCACAAACAAGGTGTAGAATTATTCATCTCAGTACTTAAACTCAAAATGGTGTAGCTTGTGGACAAACTACTGCTTTACAAATCAGAGTAACTTGGATTTGGGCACAGCCTGAAAACTGCTGTTCTACACATCATGGAGTAACTCAGAGCAAAGCACAGCCTGCTGTGCACATCAAGTTTGTACAATTTATTTTAGAAAAAAAAGTCCAAGATATTGTGAATGCAAACATACGTAAAAAAAGAAATGTTTGTTTTTAAGAGAACAGAGCAAGTGGAGGTCATCAGATGCTTCAGCCCCAGTGACTCCTAACAAAGAATCTGCCTCTGCCCAGGCAGCCTGGTCAGGGGGCTTCTTTTCCTGAAGGCCTCTGATTTCTCTGTCTGCTTTAGCTTTCCTCTTGCCTTAGTGCAAAGATCCTGAGAGGTTCTACTAGAGAGAGATACTCAAATGACATGTTCAGGACTGTAGGGCTCAAGATTGTGCTTATTGAAAGAGCCAGCTGTCCTACTGAAGCAAATGCTTCTCAATCTTCAGGCTGTGGTTGGGGAACGGAGGCCAACTGAAAATTCACAACTGCACAAATAGAATTTGGGTACCAGAGACATTTCCAGTTTCTTTAGATAGGAGAATCAGGCAACCCATAGATTTACTACAACATCTGGACCTATTTCCTTATGTCATGTGCACATGAGACAGACAGTGTGGGAGGCTACGAAGGGGACCTCCTGGTCTAACTGCATATATGCATGTGCTCTCTTGGTGTATCAAGCTGATGTTGTTTGGATAATCACATCTGGCTTATTGGACTGATTAACTTCCACCCTAGCTGTGAAGGAAGGGTGTTTCAGAGAGGCATTCAGGTGACAAATTGCAGCTAAATTAGCATTTCTTTTCTGTCTGAATGACAACCTGCTGAGTGGTGGTCAGAGCACATGATGATGGCTAGGAAGCTCTAAAAAACAAGGTGTTCTCTATGAAAGCATATGTAGCTGATGCAGATATTAAATAATGGGAGTTACGTAAGCAAAGGAGAGGACTCAGCAATAAGTTTTAAATTAATAAGTGTATAAATTTTGCTGAAAGTTGTGGTTTTTAAAAAATCATTTATATGCTTTTAAATTTCATGTTGAAGATACATCCAAAGCACAGACGTGACTCCATATTGAATGAAAATTAAGATTATTTTTGGAAAACAATAATTTATTTTTGTCGTGAGTTAACTTCATAGTTCTTCCTAATTTTTAGTGTTCATAAATGCTATTCTTTTAAAGTGTCATATAGCTGTTCCATGGAAATTATCCCACTGACACATGATTTGGGGCCATTATGGGCATTATATAAAGTAGATTTCAGACAGAGAAAAAACAGAAAGTAAAGTTTGGGTTTTTCATATCTTCCATTAACCTCATTGTTTATTTCTCTTGCCCGGTCTTTATCCTCTTCCATTCGTCTACCTGTAATCATAGTGCCTATCGTCAACTATTTTGTCAAATGATGCAGTATTTCTTCATTTAAGAGCAAGCCTAGGGGCTGGAGCAGTGGTTCAGTGGTTGGAGTGATTGCCTGGCTCAGTAACTGGAGCACTTGCCTGGCATGTGTGAGGACCTGAGTTCAAACTCCAGCACCACATGCACAACTAAGTGTCAGAAAAACAAGGACCAGATGAAAAATAAATAAAAGTTGATTCTCTCTTTCCTCTTTCTCTTTCACACTTCTCTTTCTCTTGAGAGAGAGAGAGAGAGAGAGTCTAATTCTTTAAAGTGAGACTCAGAGAAATTGGCAAAGCCTGCACAAAATAAAATAAAACTGTGCTGATGGAATGAGAAGCTGTAGGTATTGAACGAGGAGAGGATTCCCTCAGCTTCTGCTCACTAGGCCCTGGGGTTAGCGTCCTATCTCACTTCCTCTTCTAGCTCTGTGGAGAGTTTGGGAGGGAATAATGTATGACAGACAATAAAATAAATTCATCATTGATAGAGGCCGCCAAGCTCCAATGCAAGTGAATTATTGTACCTTCAGAGCTGGAAGGGTTAAATGGCCAAATTCTGATTTTCTTCACAAGGATAGTCGGGCTCAGACCAGGTAAGTGAATTGTATTGCTCATTTAGCTAGTGTATTTATAAACTAGGTACAAGAATTCAGTTCTCAAAAAATTTCTACTGAAGTACTGTCTTTATCAATCATGTTATGTGTCCTTCAAAAGGTATGTTAATCTAATACAACATTAAGTGAATTGGATCATATGTTTTTATTCTCAATATGGGATAGAAATTATGGGATAGGAGAATCAAGGTTTATGGGAAAGGGTCATGAAGTGGTAGAGGGAAAATTAGTAAACTTTTAGGGAAAATTAATAAACTTTTATAACAGATTAAGGTGGTACTTCTGGAATCCATGATAGAAAGAATATGGAGGGAAAATGAGCATGAATACAGACAGAAGTCTAATATTGTCTGTACACCTATCACACAAACTCAGATTCTCTTCCCTTCCTTGGGCAAAGTAAGTCAAGGTCATAGACAAAGGTGATATTGTATGCATACCTTTTTCATTTTAAATCGACCTTGTGCACAAAAAGATAATAGCCAATGCCTTTTAAGGCACATTTATGAGAAATGATGAGGGAATGAGGAATTTGACTAGATCTTGTCATCAGGGAAACACATTAGCCTGTTAAGTTCCACTAAAATCTCTCTTTTAAGAGACTAATGCAGGGGCTGGAGCATTGGCTCAGCAGTTATGGCACTTGCCTGGCATGCATGAGCACATAAGTTCAAACCCCAGCACCACATATGCAATGAAGTCTTGGAGCAACAAAAGCCACATGAAAGACTTATGAAATTGATTCTATCTATCTATCATCTATCTATCTATCAATCATCTATCTATCTATCTATCTATCTATCATCTATCTCACTGCTCCTCTCTTTAAAAAAAAACAAAAGGGGGGAGAGAAAAGAAACTAATTCAGGAAGCATATTTCCTAAAGCCTATAACAGCTCCTAATTAGCTGTAGCCCCACCCATATATCCTAGCCTTTCTGTGTACTCTGATTGGACTTCCAGCTCCCAGTCTCTGCATTTCTTTTCATGAAGAATTTTTCTGATTGCTAAAGTCCAATTGCCTCTTAGATGGTAGACAGATATGCCAGGGCATTAATTTTCCCTGGAAGTAGGCTGAAACTGATGAATAACAGAAGTTGGCATAAAAATACCTCTGTTTTCTTACTCCTCACTTAGAGAGATTCTCCTTTGGAACAGGATCTTATGGCTTAATCATTAACCCTTTATTGCCTGTCTCCTTTCTCTGTTTCAGTTTCCTAATCACTTTCTGATATTTTCTTCACCTCTCAGATGAACTGTTTGTATCTTAACCTTCAGGATCTACTTTTGAGAGAATTCAAATAAAGATGTCAATATTACTTATTATGTTGGCAGTAGATTTTCACAATAAGCTGCAGGAGAACTCACTTACATAAGACATTAATTTGCAAGCAGGAGCAAACTGAATTTCAGTAACTTCAAGGAATAGGGGGTTAATTTGGGAAAGTAGGCTCAACTGCTCAATGATCCATCATGGAACCAGGCCTTTTCTGTATTTCTGTTTCATCATCTTTACCTCTCATCCTTTGGCTTTAGGCTTATGTCATAAAAAATTCACCTCAAAATCTAGAGCAATATTCCATGCATACAGAAATGGAGAAAGTCAATGCTTCCTATTTGTACAGCTTTGTTTTTTGACTCAGAAAAACAATCTCTTCAGATAACTCCTTGGTTGAATTAGGTCACCTACCCATCATCACACCAAAAACACCAAAGAGGGGAGATATTAGAAAGCCTGACTTAGGTCAGTTATGTATGGTTCATCCCTGGCAATGGTCTCTATCTGAACAAACTAGAATTTTATTAGCTGAAAAGAAGAGACAAAATGGTTTGAGTAAATGATAGACAACATCTCTCACACTATCCCAATAAACTGCACTGTATATTAGCATCATTGTAAATACATCAGTTTTCTGTATCCAGATGACCTACTTCAAAGCAATGGCATGTCAGCAGATATACTCAAGGGCAATGAGAATACAGAAGCAGAGGAGAGTAGCTTTAATGTGTTATTTTGGTCTGTTTTCTATTATCTTTTATTGAATGTTAATTTGCTTTAGAAAATACTTTTCTGATTCAATCTAGTCATGTCAAAAATTTTTATAGCCTGAAAACTGTAAGCCATGCTAATTAACTGTTGCTTGCAAATAGGACTTTTTACTCAGACAAGAGCACTGTGTGAAAAGAAGATAGGATTTAAAACCATAAAATTATTTAGGGGAAATTTGTTAAATGAAAAATGAAATTAAGAACAAACTGAGTGTTTATGTAGTTGTCATGAACATTTTCTTGCAAAGCTGTCTGTAAGAAGTCCCGTGGGAAAGAGCTGGCCTTCTAGTGTCAATGCTGTCTCCCGTTGAATGTAAGCATTAATCTTAAACCTTGCATGCTAACTGGATGTCCAAGAAGAGAGTACTCAACTTGACACCTGAAATCTCTAGGAAAATAAAGAACTATTTTGTGTGTGTTCAATCCCTATCACTGTCAAATAAATGAAAAATAAGTAAAATTTATTTAAATTTTTCTTATGATCACTGTTAAGGTCTATGTGTGCATTATATATATGTTTAAAATCTGTTTTGAAGATTTTTTTCTCCTTATATTTACCAATCCATATTTAGATTTCTATGTATTAATACTTCCTATCCTTATAATATTTATGCCTAATGTAGTTTTTCTTCTGCTTTGGCCATGTTATGATGCGAGTATGTGGTGTATGCCAAAAACTCATGTGTGCAACAATGCAAGAATGGTCAAAGATGAAATGATTTGATTATGAGAGTTATAACCTAATCAATGGATTAATCCACTGATATGAATTAACTAGATAGTGATGGTAGCCAGGTAGGGTATGACTAGAAGTGAATCACTGAGGGCATGCCTTTGGAGTGTGTGTATGTCTATGTAGATTTGTATTTAGATATTATATATATATGTATATATATATATATAGAGAGAGAGTTTTATAGTTATACATAGAAGCTGAGTTCATCCCCACAAAATCATACATGTATGAAATTTGATTTCAGTTCACATTTCCCCTTTCCCATCCCTCCCCCGTTCTCCTTCCTCTATAGATCTTTTTTCCATGCATCTATTTATTTTTTATTTTTTTCTACTTATCCATAAAGATGAAATTCCTGTGGTATATTTATATATGTACATAACATGATTTTTAAAAATTAATTCTGAATTTCTTCCCCTTTCTTGTCCCTCCTCCTTTGCTCTCAATCTCCTACTCTACTCTTCTTCGCTATATCTTTATGATATCTGATCCTCCCCTCCATTCTACCCTTAGTTTGCTCTAACTTCCAAAAATGAGAGAAAATATTAAACTTGTGATACTCTGATAGAGGAAAAGTTTTCTGTTACTGTCTCATTGAAAATGTTCTTAATGCCTTTGGTCTGTATTTCCATGTTCTCCTCTAGCCCAGTGACTCTCAGATTTGTTCCCTTGATATTGTCCCAGAGTTCTTGTATGTTCTGAACATGATCTTTTTTTTTTTTTTAAGAGAGAAGGATAGTGAGAGAGAGAGAGACAGAGAAAATCAATTTTTATTGAGTTTTTCACATAGCTTTCATTGCTCTGACACTTAGTTACGTACATGAGTGCTTGGGTTTGAACTTTGTGAACTTGTGCATGCCGTGCAAGCGCTGTAACCACCGAGCCACCACGCCAGCCCCTCTGAACATGATCTTTTATTTTTCTTTTCTTTATTTGCATGCTGAGTATTTATATTCATATACCCTACCTTCACGTCCTGTAGTTCTATTTTTGATGCAATCTCATCTGTTGGTGATGTTTTCAAGTGAATTTTTAATTTGATTCGTTGTATTTTTCATTTCTGATTGGTTTGTTTTCAACATTTCTATTTCTTTATTTAAATAGTCTTTCACCTACTGTATTTTCTTTTTAAAAATTCATTCTTTAAATGATCTTTAAGTTTATTGAACATTATAAGAATCAGTTTTTAATAATCCTTCTCTGCAATTTTACCTACTTCTTATCTGTAGGACCATTTTTTGGGGGCGGATTGAATTCTGTGGGGAGAATTTTTGCCTGTTTCTTCATCTTCTCATATTTTCAGAGATCTTGGATTTGAGCATCAATTGAGATGGATTCCCCTTCCTCTTTAATATATATATTATATATATATATATATATATATATATATATATAAAGAGTTGAGTTGCTGTACAATCATAAATGTGTATAAAGTAACAATAAGATATGCATTTTATCCTAAACTGTAGTCACCCCCACATCATCCACACTTTCCAGTCTCTTGATTATTATGTCCCTATAACAAATATGTGTATGTGTATGTGTGTGTGTGTGTGTGTGTGTGTATAACTATGACTATGAATTTTCTGGAATTAAATGATTGCATACACATTATTTGAATTCTCAGGGGGGTAAAGAGTATGCTACATTGTTGATTGTCTCCCTAGATCCCTTCCTATCATCCCTCTCTTTCCCATCCCCCTGACTCTTCTCTCCTACCCCCCATATGTCTATGGTTACCCAAGATTATGTGTTGCTATGCCCTTGGTGGATCCAATACATGTGTTTAACTACCTTTCACCCAAGCCTAGGTTTAGCTCTAGCCTCCACAAGTGAGGAAAAACATTCGACTCTTGACTCTGAGTGTAGCTAAATTTACTCAGCATGATTTCTTCCATTGCCATCCAACTACCTTCAAAGGTCATAATATCATTGTTTCTAATAGCTCAGTACATCTCCATTGTATATGTATATCAGAGCTTTTGGATCCATTCATTCAGTGAGGGTCATCTGGGATGATTCCATAATTTAACTACTGTAAATTGAACTGGCATACATGAACATTGATTTTGCTGTGTCACTGTAATGTGCTGATTCTAACTTCTCTGGGAAAATACCCAGAAAAGGGATAGCTGATTTGTAAAGTGGATCCATCTCTAATTTTCTGAGGCATCTCCACACTGCTTTCCAGATGGTCTGCAGTTCCATCAAGAGTGTGCTAGTGTTCCTATCTCCCTACATCCCCTCCAGCATTTGTTATTATTTGTATTCTTCATCTTTGCTAGTCTGACTGGAGTGAGGTGAAATCTTAACATAGTTTTGATTTTACATCTCTTTGATTACTAGTGATTTAAAACCCTTTCTCATGTATTCATTGCCTTGCACATTTTCCTCTATTGAGAAGCTTCTGTTTAGCTCTCTGGCCTATTTATTGATTGGATTGTTTGTGTTTTTGATAGGAAGTTTTTTGAGTTCTTTGTAAATTTTGGATATTAGTCCCCTGTTGGAGGAATCAAAGGAAATGATTATCTCCCTTTCTGTGGGTTCTCGCTTGACAGTTTTGACCAATTCCTTGGCTGAGCAAAAGCTTTTCAGTTTAATGGCATCCCACACAGTAATTTTTGACTTTAATTCTTTTGCTTTGGGAGTCTTTTTGAGAAAGATATTGCCAATCCCATACGCTAGAGTGTTGGTCCTAATTTTTCTTCTGGCAGTTGTATGGTATCTGGTTTAATTCCTAATTCCTTGATCCATTTTGATTTGATTTTTTATGCAAGATGAGAGATAAAGATATAATTTTCAATTTCCTACACACAGCTATCCAGTTTGTCTAGCACAATTTGTTGCGTAGGCTGTCTCTCCTTCATGTTATATTTTAACCCCCTTTGTCAAAGATCAGATGCTTAAAGATTTGTGGGTTTATCTCAGAGTCTTCTATTCTGTTCCATTGGTCTTCATTGCTATTTTCATACCAGGACCATGCTGTTTTTGTTACTACCAGCTCTATAGTATAATTTTAGATCTGGGTTGGAGAAACCACCTGTTTCATCTTTCTTGCTTAGTAATGTTTTAGCTATTCTGGATTCCTTATTGTTCCAAATGAATTTGGGAATCATTGTTTCAATATCTCTGAAGAATGACCTTGGTTTCTTGATGGGAACTGCATTAAACCTGTATAGCTCTTTTAGCAGAATGGCCATTTTGTTTATATTAAATTTGCGTAACCAAGAACATGGAACATCTTTCCATCTCTCAAGTCTTCTTCAATTTCTGTCTTCAGTGTTAGATAATTTTCATTGTGTAGGTCTTTTATTTCCCTTGTTAGATTAATTTATTAATTTGAGGATATTGCGAATGGGACCAATTTCCTGATGTCTACTTCTGCCCTGTTATTGTTAGCATACAGGAAAGCTATTGAATTTTAGGTGTTGATTTTGTAGCCTGTTACTTTTCTGAATCTTTTTATAAGCTCAGGCAGTTTTCTGGTGGAGATTTTTTAATCTTCCAGTTATAGGATCATGACATCAGCAAAAAGGGATAACTTAACTTCCTCTCTTCCTATTCTTATCCCTTTGATTCCCTCCTCTTGCCTGGTTGCTCCAGATACGTTTTTGAATAAGTGGTGAGAGTGGGCATCTTTGTCTTGTTCCTGAGTTTAGTGGAAAGGCTTTCACCTTTTGTCCATTTAGTATTACACTAGCTGAGGGTTTGGCATATATGGCTTTTACAAAGTTAAGATCCTTTGGTCCCTATTTTCTCTAGAGTTTTGAACATAAATGGGTGCTGAATTTTAACATAGGCATTTTCTGCATCAATTGAGATGATCATATGGTTTTTGTCCTTAATTATGTTTAAGTGATGAATCACTTTTATTGAAATGTGTATGTTGACTCAGCCTTGTACCCTGAAATGAAGCCCACTTGATCGTGATGAATTATCTTCTTGATGTGTTTTTGATTGCAGATTGCTAGAACTTTATTTAGGATTTTCCCACTGATGTTCCTTACAGATATTGATCTGTAATTTTCTTTTTTTGATGCCTCTTGTTTGGGTTTTGGTATCAGAGTTATGGTTGCCTCGTAAAAAGTGTTTGGGAGAGTTCTATCCTTTTCAATTTCTTGGAATTGCTTAATTAGGAGAGGTGTTAGCTACTCCTCAATGCTCCCGCTCAAAATTCAGCAGGGAATCCATCCATTCCTGGGCTTTTCTTCTTTGGAAGGCTTTTAAATGTTATATGGATTTCAGGACGTGTTATTGGGCTGTTTAAGATTTCCATATCCTGTGTGAATTTGGGGCTGTCGTATGTGTCTAGGAATTTGTCCATGTCTTCCAAATTATTTAATTTAGAGGAGTATAGTTTTTCAAAATATGTTCTGATAATCTGTTGCATTGTAGGCTCAAGGGTAAACACTCCCTTTTGTTGGTGATTATATTGATTCTTCAACTCTCATTTTAGTGAGCTTAGCTAGGGATATATTGATTTTATTTATTTTTTCAAAGAACCAGCTCTTTGTTTCATCACTTCTTTTTATTATTCTGCTGTTGTTATTGTTTTTGTTATTCTCAATTTCATTGATTTCAGCTCTGATCTTGATTATTTCCTGTCTTCTCCTGGTTTTGAACTTAGATTATTCTTTCTTTTGCAGGGATTTAAGATAGGACATAACATTCTTTATTCAAGATATCTCCTGGATTTTAATGTAGGCACTCAATGCTATGAATTTTTCCCTTAAGAATGCTTTCTTGCTCTCCCAAAGGTTTTGCTGTGCTGCATCTTCGTTCTCATTCTCTTCTAAGATTTTCTTGATTTCTGCTCTCATTTCTTCTTGGATCCATTCTTCATTCAACAAGGTATTTTTAATTCCCATGTATCTGTGTGTTTTCTGTTCTGATTTTTGCTGTTAATTTTGAGGGTCATGTCATCATGGTCTGATAGGATATATGGAATAATATCTACTTTTTTATATTTGCTGGGATTTCCTTTGTGAACTATAATATGATCTATTTTGGAGAAGAATCCATGCACTGCTTGAGAAGAAGATATACTCAGCCAATTTGGCATGGAATAGTGTATAGATATCTATTAAGTCCATTTGATTTATGGAATTGTTTGGACCAAAGATTTCTTTCTTTCTTTCTTTTTTGCTTTGACAATCTGTCTACTGATGATAGAGGAGTATTAAATTCTCCTAGAATTATTGTGTTGAGCTACACAAGTGGTTTTATGTCCTGGAACAATTTTTCCACATACTTGGGAGCATTTGTGTTTGGAGAGTATATATTAACTATGGTTATATTTTCCTATTGTATTGTCCCTTATACTAGGATGTAGTGGCCATCTTTATGTCTTCTGATTAATTTATGTTTAAAATCTACTTTGTTGGATATAAGTATTGTAACTCTAACTTCCTTTCTTTGGTTGTATTCCTGGTAGATTTTTTTTCTATTCTTTCACTCTCAATCTGTGGATGTCTTTGGCAGTAAGATAGTTCTCTTTTAAGCAGTATATTATTGGATTTTGTTTTATGATCTGTGTCATTTGATTGGTACGTTGAGACCATAAACATTCAGTGTTAGGATAGTTGTGTGGTTGTGGTCCCTAGTCACTTTGTTTTATTAGTGAGTTCTATAATTTCTTGGTTGTCTTTTGATAGTATGCCCTTTTATTGAATTTTATGTGTGGGTTTTGAGGATTGTTTGCTTATTCTTCTATCTGGAGTTTATCTTTGATAATTCATTGTAATGCTGGTTTTCTGTTCATGAATGTTGCAAGTTTGATCTTATTAGGAAATGTTCTTATTTACCACTTCAAATTTGAAGGTGCGGGTTGTGGTCATTCAGAGATTGAAAGATCTCCTTCCAGGATCTTGCTTCTCGGGTGAGCTGAAAAACCAGATGTGATTCTTATTGGTTTGCCTTTGAATATGATTTGGCTTTTCTTTCTTGCCACTTTTAATATTCTTTCTTGATTTTTTGATTTTTTAATATTCATTCCTTGATTTCCCTGTTATACATTTTTTTTAAAAATTTTTTATTGAGGAGTCGAGTTATTGTACAATCATTAACGCTTACAAAGCATCATGTGCTAGGCACATGTTCTTTTTTTTTTTAATTTTATTTTTGAGCAACCTTACAAGATTTTAACAAAATAATATAAAATGTGTATATATTCTGTATATTGCATTTATCCCCAGGAGTGCCCCCCCAATTACCCTCCCTTATCCCTCCCTTCCCCTTCCCACTATAACTCTAAAAAAAGTATTAGATTGTAAAGCATTACATCTTATCTGGATTTAACTCATGCTACTAGACCAACTTTCTCATTGTCCAGAGAAACAGAATTACTCCCACATCGCCAATCCCCCAGTCTCTTGATCTTATATATTTCGCCTCTACAAGCAATATAAATGCTTAGACTGTGAATTTTCCAGAATTAAATTATTGCCCAAGTATTATTGGATTCTCAGGGAGGTTAAGAGTATGCTACATTGTTGATTATTTCCCTAGATCCTACCTGATTCTCCCTCCTTCTCCCCTCCCCTACCTGTTGCCTCCTTTTTCCCCTTCCCCCACATCTATGGTTAGTGCAACCTGTTATACATTTTGAATGTGATGTGTCTCAGTGAACTTTTCATTTGATTAGGCCTATTGAGTGTCCTGTATGCTTCTTCGTTGAGTATTTCTGACTCTATTTTGATATGAGAAAATTGTTCTTTAACTATTTAATTGAAAATACTCTTTATATCTTCTGTTTGTGTTTTGATTGCTTCTTGTATCCCAATTACTCTTAGTTTTTTCCTTCTGATTTCATCCCAGACATTTTGAAAATTCTGCTCATGTTCTGTGATTTTTTTACTCTTTTGTCATCCATATGCTCAAGCTTACTCAGCTTATCTTCATTGTTGGAAGTTCTTTCTTCCAGAGCTGACGTTCTGTTTCCTATAGAGGTTAGTCTATTATTAAATTCTTCTATTGTTGTTCTGATGTGATTGACTGAAGATTTTATCTCCATACTTCCCTTTTCAGTATGCATATTTCTTTGATAATAGAGTTTTTCATCTCTTGAGTTTTCTCACTTAGTCCTTTCATTTCATCTTCTTTTAGTTCATTATTCCTTTTAGTAATCAGATCATTGATAATTATTTCTAGGTTTTCATCCTGATCACTGTCCTTGTGTTCCTTGGTTGGGGGAGTTTGGGTTTGAAGTGAATCTTTTCTATTTTGATTCCTCATTTTTTATAATCTTCTTCTGGGTCTTTGAATAGAGTTTCTCTGTGGTGAAGGTAGGCAGGTCTGGAGGTATTTCTTTGTAGGTCAAAGTGTAAGGTCAGAACCCATCCTTATGGTGAATACCTTCTTCCAGAAAGCTGCTTCATCCCAGAACTTAGTTTTTCTGTACCTTATGGATCTAGGCCCCAGAGCACTGATTTCAATCTTTTGGGGGGGGGGGTGTGACAGTCTGCCTCCATTGCACAGCAGCCTGAGTACTTTGGTGGGTCCCAGGGTCTCCTCTTGGTCTAGAACAGACCTGTTTCATGCTGCAACAGGACCTGGGATCTTTGGCAATGGGTATGGGCCCAGAGTATCTGAACCTGACAGGAATGGGTTGCATCTGGGTAGCTACACATGCAGCACCTTGGTAGTTCAGGACCTGGAGGAGGTCCCCCTGCTGAAGGACACAGACTTGAGGCCTGGATCTGTACACAGAGGCTTCTGGACCTGAGGCATGTATCTGCATGAATAGCCTTTTGGGGTCAGTTTCCCCTTCCTCTTTTATATGCATGTCCTTTTATGTGTAGTTATCTTGAGTAGAGATCAAGGGATGGGACACAGGTCACTGTCTGATTGACCCTCCTTAGGGCCTGGTTGTTGGTTTGGAGTTTTTGTCTCCCCAATTCTATGAGTTGTAGCAATTTTAAGGCTCTAATTTACTGTGGGATTAGATCTAGTGTGGGGTGAGGTTCACTGTTGTTTGGCTGAGTTGTATTTCTCAACAGCAGGATCTCTACTCTATGATCTTAAAGTGTTCGAATTTTTTTCCCAGCCCCTTTTATAGGGAAAGAGGACCCAGGAATGGCAGTAATGTCAGCAACAGGTGTACAAGCTTAAGATAAATGTCTGGTGTTTACTTTGACATCTGTAACACTAGTTGTCACCTACATAGAAACAGTGGGGTGAGCATTTAACATCAGTACCAACAACAGAAACCTGTGAACTACATTAGACATTCAACAGCAGGTGTCTACTATGTCATCCACTGTATGAACAACATGAATAGGGTAGGAATTACATAAACTATACAATTTTAGTTTAAAAAGAAGCAAAATATAAATAAAATGGGCAGCCACACAGGAGTGTCTGCACTCCAGAGCAGATACCCAGTAATTAACATCATGGCAGAGAAGGCAAAACCTGTGGAGAATTAGTTCCTATATCCTAAAAGCCAATTTTGTCAGAGATCCAAGAGATCTAGGTATCCAGCAGAAGCTAGCATCTCCCCAGCAATAGTGGGCATGGAATCAAATCACAAATACCCATCGATAGAGTTCCAAAGGTCACAATAATAAACTCTTAACTTCCAATCCAGAGCTCTGCACCATCCCTGCTACAGAGTTACACAATTCATCAGCACTCCTCAGTCCATCCCACCCTTACTGGGAGATTGGAAGCAGAGAGCTATGCTGGCAGTTAGGTGCAGAACACAAAGACAGTGGA